>JAVQJF010023250.1:0-10939 GCA_036023855.1 Gadopsis marmoratus | reverse complement strand
GACAGACAGGGAGAGAGAGAGACAGACAGACAGGGAGAGAGACAGACAGACAGGGAGAGAGACAGACAGACAGACAGACAGACAGGGAGAGAGACAGGGAGACAGACAGACAGACAGGGAGAGACAGACAGACAGACAGACAGGGAGAGACAGACAGACAGACAGACAGGGAGAGACAGACAGACAGACAGACAGAGAGACAGACAGACAGACAGACAGGGAGAGACAGACAGACAGACAGACAGGTTAATAATATCAGTGTTTAACAGCTGTTTGTATTTTGAACTGTGATGTGAAACTGTAGAATTGCTGCTGTGAAACTGAAGAAGAAGGTGGAGCTCAGTTCCATTTAGAATGAAGCTTCATGCTGTTGGTGGCGCTGTGGCTGGGTGGGGGCCCAGTAGGTGGGGCCCAGTAGGTGGGTCCCAGTAGGTGGGGGCCCAGTAGGTGGGGGCCCAGTAGGTGGGGCCAGGCAGTAGCCCTGAGACCCTCAAGGCTTTAAGTCATTATTAATTAACAAATCGAAGCATTCTTTTGTTTGAGCTTAAATGTGAAACTTTGCTGTTCTGTCTTCACATAAATGTATATTTTGGGCGTCACAAAGTTTTTGTCTCTGAATGACATGTGACTGCAGAAGAAGGAGAAGTGTGGAGCTGATCAGTGATCAGCAGACGGTCACAGGACGTCCACAGCTGGTCCTGGGTGTGTGTGTGATGTTCTGAATGAAGTCTTTATGCTAAGCTAAGCTAACCGGCTGTTCTGTGCACTCAGAGGCACAAATAACTCAGCTTTTGAAAGTCTGTAGCCACGTTAGCATCGTAGCTCTAAACATGGCAGACGGCCACAAAGAGATGCGGATCGGTGGGAGGTTCACTGACGCTCTGATGGTTGTCGGTGCAGTGTGGAGCAGCCATGAACGCCTCGGACAGTGACGACGACTCTTATAACGAGAGGACCGCGTTGGTCCCATCTGAGAATCCAGCGGTTCCGTCCTACAGACCAGAGCCTGACCTCAGCCCCCCCAACAACACACCATCCAAAAGGGTAACGGTCAGGTTTTTACATATTATATACGTCTCATGTCAGTCTTCAGGACATGATCATAGTGTGAAATGTTGATGATGTACTTCCTGCTGCACTGATGCTGAATGTCGCCCTCTGTTGGTCCAGCCTGGGGTGAGCAGGAGGGCGAGTCCTGCTGCCATGGACTCGGGCGGCGGCGGCGGCTCGGATCAGGAGGTGGATGCAGACGATGAGGAGCTGACTCTGAAGTACGGAGCCAAGCACGTCATCATGCTGTTCATCCCCGTCACCCTCTGCATGGTGGTGGTGGTCGCCACCATCAAGTCGGTCAGCTTCTACACCGAGAAGACCGACCAGCAACTGTAGGTCCACACTTCAGCTGCCGCATGTAGGAGTCCTCCGCTAACCGCTAACGTTCATGTTTGTCCCAACAGGATCTACACACCGTTCACAGAGAACACCTCGTCTGTTGGCCGCCGGCTCCTCAACTCCGTCCTCAACACCATCATCATGATCAGCGTCATCGTGGTCATGACCATCTTCCTGGTCGTCCTCTACAAGTATCGCTGCTACAAGGTCAGAGCCACAGCTGTTTTTATGAAAGCAACGCACCGAACATCCAGTTGCAAGTAGTGAATCAAAGAATCTGCACGTGTCAAATAATTATATATATAATGAGAACGTTCAAGGCAAAGTTTAAATATGTTGTCTGTCTACGTGTGCTGATGACTGCTCCACCACAGAGCCAGTGTAACGAAGCACTGAAGGGGTCTGGGAGCTCTGGAGTCTTTGTTAGTAATCGTGTATTTGTAGACAAGCTACAGCGTCTTGGCTGGAATAAGAACACAGAGCGTTAGTCATGAGGAGACACAAGGATGGATGAGTTGTTGGACGCAATTTGGCTGTTTCTTAATGAAAATAACAGAACTGTTTCTTAGTTATTTGGCCAGAAAGGCCACCATGGTTTCTGGAAACACCTTTGAGTCAGAAACCAGGGAGCCAACACACACCGGGTCTGCAGAATCAGTCAAAGTACTGTGTAAGCTGAGCGGAGATCTCAAACGCAAAGTAAATGTTACGGATAATGTTTTTCATGAGTGCAGAGGGCCGATACCTGTAATCAGGAAAACACACTGCAGGTGTGATAAGAGCCTGGTCAAGAAGCTAGCAACAGTCGAACCGCTGACATTAACAGTGTCACTCAAACGCCACATAAATCCTCTGTTACACCGTCAGTCTACAAACGTGTTCATGCTGCAGAATCAGCTGGTCCATCATGGTTCAGTGTCCAGTCCTGATCCATGGTACTACTGTGGATCAGGCTTCAGTGAGTGAATCCAGGTTAAATATAAAGTACAGCTCACAGCAGGCGTTAGTTAGCCAGCATCGCACACTCAAAGGCAAAACGCACATGACCATGATCAAAACGACAAAACACCAGTTCCAACTGACTCATGAGATGATCGGCATTAATCAATAAGAACAGAGAACAAATCTCCAAACCTTCATCGTGTTTTTAAAGTATTTCATTATAGAAACATGAAACAGTGCGGCGACCTGCAGGCTGAAAGGGTGTTTAGACTGAAAGTATTTTACTACAGAATAAGCATCCAAAACACAGCCGTGTCGATCCGAGGAGGAATGTCATGAAATTACTGAGGCGTCACTTCCCCGCCGGTGTGTGTTGCCCCGTAGTCCTATTGAAAAATCTCAAAGGTTTGGTGCCAAGACAAGAACTTCATACTATAAGACATCAGGCACTGATCTCACTAAAACTATTCTGTCAAAGTTCACCAGGTTTTACAAAATGTATAAAGCTGAACATCGTCAGCATAGAATGACAGGAGACAAACTGAAAATAAAATGGGGCCCGGGATTGAACCCTGAGGAACTCCACGGGTCAGACACTTTGTCAGTGATGGATACAAATAGGTTCCGATCAGATGAACAGGAGGAAAACTTCAAACAGATCTCTACAAAGTGATCGCCAACATGTGATACTCTAGTCCAGACCACCTTCCCTGGCACCCTAGCCATTGTCAAGACCACCTACTTAGTTTAACTCTTTTCCCAATCATTAATCATTAACCCCCTGTCAGCTAGTTTACAATGACCCGACATCGTAAATGGTACATGTTGCTAAGGACATCTCTAGTTTACTGTAGCCTTTATCTGCTTGCAACACAGGAACATCTTCCTGGACAGCTAACAACTGTTTTCCCATTAAAGCACATCAACTCTGCTGCTTTTATCCTAACGTCCCATCTCATACTGAAACCCCAATAACTATAAGTGTACAGACATTTTAATCAATATACCCATAACGACCTACACGTGAGCATAATTCTAAAACAACTTCTGCCTCACTCATCAACCCAAAATCACAATACATTTATACATAAACATCACAATTAATATACCTGCACACATAAAAATTATACATGTGCATTATGTAATTATACTTCATTACCATTACTTGATGTGTTTGTGTTGCTCAGTTCATCCACGGCTGGCTCATCCTGTCCTCCCTCATGCTGCTCTTCTGGTTCAGCTTCATGTACCTGGGGTGAGTCCTGCTCTCCCTCTTCTGTGCGACTTTGTAACAACTTATATATATATATATATATATATATATATAGAGCTCTGGAAAAAGTAAGAGACCACTGCAAAATGATCAGTTCCCTGGTTTTACTATTTATAGGTATGTGTTTGAGTAAAATGAAATTTTGAGCAGTCTCTGAATTTTTTCCAGAGCTGAATATTATACATATATGAATTACTCCCAACAAGAGGGAAATGCTCAATATGTGTCTTTTAATTTCCTGTCTAAGCTGGAGGTTGGTGTGGAAGAGTTTAAAGTTTTCTGAAGAGTCTTTAAGGTTTGACTTAACAGCTCAGGTGCATCATGGTGGTCTTCCTGTTTCCCAGAGAAGTGTTTAAGACTTACAACCTGGCGGTGGACTATCCGACGGTGGGGGTGATCATCTGGAACTTTGGGGCGGTGGGGATGATCTGTATCCACTGGAAGGGCCCCCTCCAGCTGCAGCAGGCCTACCTGATCCTCATCAGCGCCCTCATGGCCCTCGTCTTCATCAAATACCTGCCCGAGTGGTCAGCCTGGGTCATCCTGGGAGCCATTTCCATCTACGGTGAGTCCACGCTGTGATCTGGAGGCTTTACAGAGACGTTAAAGGTCCCTGGAGGAGGAGCTGACCACCTGTGGGGCGGTAGAGTCTTGATGGTTGTTAGCTACACCTGCACATCAAATCATCGGATATGGTGTTAAATAAATCAGCTGTTTTCCTCAAAGAATGGACGTGATGACTGATGGAAGGAAAACTTACAAAGTGCTCACTCTTACTCTGTTTTCAGCTCTAGTATTGACACTTCGAGCCCTTTCAGTGCATCAACTTTGACTCCCACATTATTTCACCCGCACAGAAGTCATATTAACCCGTTGACAGTGTTTACACCAGCACCTTTGGTACAAGCACACTAAAGTTCCACATCTGTTGATATTTGAAGTATAAACTCACGTAACTAAATCATTTTATCAATGATCCAAACTCGATTATAAAACAAACTGTGGAACTTCATTATCAAAGATGATAGCAAGAAGAAAGAGGAAGTTTTAAACTTCGCCGGAGAATCTTTAAACTGTCATTTCTTTTCTCCATATCTGCCCACATATACGCCGTTTTATCAGCTGATGTTGACATGCTGATATTTCAATTTGTTGACAGGGAAACCTTCCTCTTACTGACCCTGTTTCAGCCCTCCCATCATGCCTTGCTCAGGTTGTTTGTGTTGTTGCAGACCTGGTGGCTGTCCTGTCTCCTAAAGGTCCTCTCAGGATGTTGGTGGAGACAGCTCAGGAACGCAACGAGCCCATCTTCCCCGCCCTCATCTACTCCTGTGAGTCCATTCAGCTTTCATATGGTGAAAAGAAAGAACAATCAGGCCTTTTAAAAGGCTTCGGAATACCGTGTTTCCAACCGAAGTACCCAGAACCTACAGCTCCAGGAACTATTTTTCAAGGATCTAAAAGGTTCCTTCAGCCGGCTGCTGTCTGCATTTAGGCCAATGAAGACTAGGCAAATTAGTCCGCTGACGTATGAAAAAGTGACGTCTGTTTTATGCATCATTTTTGTGAGCGACTATACAACAACGATGACGGCGAGCGTGGAGGAGCTCCGTTGGCCTGGACTTGGTCATCGTCCATTCTTCATACTCCAGTGTGTCGAAGCACAATTTTGGTTTGCGGCTGCAGATTTTAAAAAGTGGTGGCTGAAATGAAATGCTTTGAGTAGTCGACCAATCAGAAATGTTCAGATCTGTAAGCCCCACCCCCAGCAGGGACTGTTTGGGGGGATAAAATGGTGCCCTGGAACTTAATGTAGACCCTGGTTCCTGCCCTGGAAACTTCCTCAAAGGTTCCTTGGCCCTGGAGAAAGTTGGTGCCGTGGCAACGCTCTAAGAGATCGATTACATGGTCAGCACTGTTCCCGCTACACCAGCAGGCTGCCCACATTTAGGCAACTTTTTAATTCATTAATCCATTGTAAGAATTATTTTAAACTGCAAGTTCTGTGAGTCTGTACTGAGACACAGCAGGGATTTGAGCTAAATGCTAATGTCAGCATGCTAACATGTTTGTATTTTCAACAAATGATTACGTTTTTTATTGATTGTGTGTTCAGCTGCCATGATGTGGACGGTGGGGATGGCGAGCCCGACGGACGCTCAGCGCTCTGGAAACGAAACAGGTCCAACATCTCAACCGACAGCTATTCTGATTGTTCACTTCATTTATTCTGCAATAAAGTTTGCATTAAAACAAACTTTAAAGTAATAAAGTGATATTAACATTTCACTTTACAGTTTGTCGTTAAATAATTGTTTTAAAAATATAAAGGATTTTATTTAAATAGTGGAATAGAATCACCGATTGTCATTGTTGAACTGATGATTATAAGTTATTAATGTATAAACGGTTCTTTTATACTGAACAGCTGGCGCGTTAGTCTGGCGTCACACTGATCCACGTGTTCATCGTACCTGTAACACACCTGTCACCATTTTGTTTTTCAGACGAGGAGGCGGAGCAGAGCAGCAGGGGGGCGGAGCCTGAGAGCAGACGGTCCCGGTCGTTTCCAGAAGACGACGTGGAGGACAGTGAGTTTAATCCGATCAGCTGTCTGCATAGTTTATAAATCCCGCTACGATTCGTCTTTCACACCTTAAAGGTGTTTTGTGTCTGAGGTTGACGGTGTTGTGTCTGTAGGAGGGGTGAAGCTCGGCCTCGGTGATTTCATCTTCTACAGCGTCCTGGTTGGAAAGGCTGCAGCGACCGGTGGAGACTGGAACACGACGCTCGCCTGCTTCGTCGCCATTCTTATCGTAAGTTTTAGTTTTATGCAACACGTTGGACACAGCCGATGATGAAGCAGTGACGTTTAATTGCTTCCTAATCTCTACATCAGCAACCCCCGAACATCCTACACAACTAATTCCTAAAAGTTCTTTATTAAAATTTGCTAAATCTACAGCAATTTATCAAAATGCTTTAAAGAAATTCCGAAAATCTATACCATAACTTTTCAGTATCAAAGGTTCCCAAAATCTCACCTGTTCTCCACCTGTACTCCGCCTGTCTCAGGGTCTGTGCCTGACTCTGCTGCTGTTGGCCATCTTTAAGAAAGCTCTGCCGGCGCTGCCCATCTCCATCACCTTCGGCCTGGTCTTCTACTTCTCCACGGACTTCCTGGTTCAGCCCTTCATGGACAACCTGGCTGCTCATCAGTTTTACATCTGACAGAACGCCCCGCCCCCCTCCTCTTCCTTGGTATCCTGCAGGGCTGCTGCCCTCTGTTGGTGTAACGCACAAAGACTACTTCCTGCACAGGTCTTCTGTCTTTAAAGGTCTGTTTGGGAACATGATGCATTAAACGAACCACAGGATGTAACGCAGACAGGAAGCTGGTGATGGTGGCAGCAGGTCGTCTCTGATCACCTGCTGACTGATAGTTTAAAAGAAAGATCCGCCTTAAATCCTGTAAGCCACCGTGTCTGTATAGGGGCTAGGCCTGGTTTCTGATTTGGTCTGTGGAAGCTAATTTATGAGCTTTATAATTAACATTTAATTATTGACAGCATTTGGAATAATCACAGCATGAAACAGTAGTTCTGATATATTGAACCTCGACCCAAACACACTGCAGCTGAGGTGGAACGCAGGACGCTGCGCGTCACCGCCACGTGGTGCTTTAATGTCTTACAGGATTTTAAGGTGGATTCTTTGGCAGAAAACCCTTCACACCTTCTCACAGAAACCTTTTACTTCTCTTCTTAACATCGGGCAGAGTCACTTAGACTCGACTTAAACCAGGTTTAGAGAAATTCAGCCAACTAAATAGAATAGTTGCTAAATAGAACCTTCCTGCATCGAGTCCCGTGTTTCTGACGCCGCAAAACAAGACGAGTTTGTGTTTATGTTCTGATGGCGTCTCATTTCACGTCGTCGCTCTGCGAAGAGAAACCAGATCCACTTTCAGAGACCTTGACAGACCTGAACCCAGGATTTAAAGGACCGTTTCAATTACAGACGATTGGTCAAGCGTTTGATTGACAGGAAAGTGATCAACTATTTTGATAATCAATAGGTGTTTGTTGTTTTGGACACATCAACTAGTAAAGAGCTGAATTACTGTAGTTCATATTCTGCTCGTATGTGAATACTTCAAACTCTAAATAAAGTTGTTTTTGATTGGATGGTTGCGTCAAAATATCACAAAGTTACCGAGACGATGATTCTGGACAGACGCGTTTCTGTTTAACGTCGTAATATTTCGGGAACAAATTGAGAATAAATGTTTTAATAATTATTTAGCTGTTGAGTTAAACCAAGATTATATTTCACGAAGAGCGTCGTAATATTTCGGTCGTAGTTTAAACTGAACTGTGCAGTTTACAAACGGCTGCTCATGTTATAAATAGAATAAAGACTTTTTACTCTCAATATATCGAGTTTATTAACAAAATTACATGTTTTTCTTTAACCATTAAGACTGTTTTGCCCTTTTGAAATTTAGATGGGTTCTGGGAATATTGTGGCTGGACTTTTATTGGAGACAGAAACAAGTGAAACGTGTTTCCTCTCCACCTGTCAGTGTCTGATGGAGCAGTTTCCTTTGCTAGCTTCATCACCAACGCCAGCCTACTGCGAGGGGGGGGGGTCTTTATATATTTTGTAGTATTTGATTAAGTGAAACATGAAGTTTGTTTTATTTCACTGTATCGTGCAATAAAAGTCAAACGTCTGTAAAAGTATTGAGCTGCTTCTGTTGCTTTTTAGCCTCTTTTAGCTCTTAGCTTAGCAATTGGCAGCCAAGTGTACAAGTGCTCAAACACCAGAGGGCACTACAGGCACTGTTAACAAGCAGAACGTCTGTTGCCTGATTTGAACTCTTCAGTCATATTTCCTGAATGGAAACACTGTATCCATCCGCCAGCAGTCGTTCAAGAAATAGTTCTCATACATTAACTCAGGAGATCCGCGTATTTGTTACCTTTGGACAGAGGCAGGCTAGCAGTTTCCCTCTGCTTCCAGTCTTTATGCTAAGCTAAGATAACCACAAACATGATTCTCACAGAAACTTCCTTTCAGAATAAAATCCCACAGAGCTTCTCTTTCACATCAACATGTTTAATCTGGATATTTAAAAAAACAGTGTTCATCAACAAACACACAACTTCCAGCTGTATGAAATTACTTCAATTTCTCTCCTCAAACTGGGATTTGTTCTTCAGCAGGAACGCTGCCAGATACTCGATGGGGTTCGGAGGTCTGGAAGAGAAAAACCATTTACTTCAGCAGCACCGCAAACTGTTTCTGAACAGACGTGTTAACGTCAACTACAGCAGAAAATATTCATCCGCCACCAAGACAAACTAAACAATAACAGATGGACTAATCAACACTTTCCCCAGCAGCCAATAATATCTATTCTGAGGGTCCTCACAGTGCAACTTCATCAGCTGTGGGTGTAGCGCTAACGCCACTGTCAGTCGGCCATCTTTCATGTGTTAGTGATGTGCGAGTTCCTACCGGTCTTTGGCGAGCACCGACAGGCCCTGCAGCAGGATGGGGACCACCGTCTGGTCCAGGTAGGCTCGGGTCGGCAGCGCCTGCAGATCCACCTTCTGCTTGGAGATCTTCTCTGCGGTCGCCTTCTCGTTCTCCACCGTCCTCTGAGGAGCAGCAGCAAAGCATGCTGGGAGTCTGCCTTCACCTTCCCATTACAGTGTGTGTGTGTGGGCGTGTGTTACCTGGATGTTGTCTGTCAGGCCGTACTCTGCATGAGGGTTTTCAGACACCTGCAGGAGGATTCATGTTCGCTGCTTTATTTTCTCAGTTCGTTTGGTGAAACGTCAGAATACAATTATTGGATTCACTGTTTCATCTGTAACTGCCTGAACCTTCCTACTGCTGTGTTACAATCATCCGTTTGATGGAGCTAAGCTAGGCTAAGCTAAGCTAAGCTAAGCTAACCCTGTCCTGGACTCAGTGAAACTGATCACCATCTGAAACCTGAGTCAGAGGATTTTACTACATGCTGACTGCTCCTTTAATGACAGTACAGCATGTAGTAGTGTAGTGCAGTACAGTACCATGTAGTAATGTGTAGTACTCTAGTACAATGTAGTAGTGTGTAGTAGTACTGTGCAGTAGTGTATAATAGTACTGAGCAGTAGCGTGCAGTGGTACTGTGTAGTAGTACTGTGTACTGTGCAGTAGTACTGTGTAGCGTGCAGTGTGCAGTAGTACTGTGTAGCGTGCAGTAGTACTGTGTAGTAGTACTGTGTAGTAGTACTGTGTACTCACAGGCGTGTGTCCCTCCATCGACTGATCTGCATCTGTGTGATCTGGAAGACAAACAGGTTTCACAGTGAGCTCTCACCTTGTTTCCAAGGCAACAGTGAACCTTCATTAACAGACTGTTAACATGAACCTCCACCTGCTGCTGATCACGTGACAGCAGGACATATTTGGGTTCATCCATCATTTTAACTGAATGATGTGATTATTAAGGCTGTGGCTGAGGGGCGGCCGTCCATTAACCCCAGGGTTGGTGGTTCGATCCCAGCTCCTCCTGTCCGCATGTCCCTGGGCAAGACACTGAACCCTGAGTTGCCCCCGGTGGAGGCAGCATGGCAGCTGTGTCCCCTAAATGTCTGTCTGTCTGTCCTGTGATTGACTGGCGACCCGTCAGCTGCAGCCTCCGGGCTGAGCAGCGCGGAGAATGAATGAATGAATCATGTGATTATTAACAAGTTGACGTTTGAGCGCTGCGGCGGCAGGAAGTGTAGTTTGTTAGCCAACAGGAAGTAAACCGGTGCTGTTGCCCAACAGTCTCCGGACAGAAGGAGAAAGTGACCAACGTGTTCGAGTCGTGGCCGCCGATAAAACAAACCTGCTTCGACACCAGTCGGTCGCTGCAGCAAAGTTAGCTTAGCATCACACTGACGCTCCGTCCGCTAAATAAAGCTCACTTACGGCTGAAGAGCAGCTCTGTGGTTTAAACGCAGTCATCAAATCGTCTCATCAAACCGGAAGCAGGCAGCAAGAACACAAGAATATAATAAAAGCTGTGGAAAAACGCGATCAATGGTCAAGTCAACTTACCGTCCGCCATGTTTGTTGTGGGTATTTACGCAAGATGTCTGGCGTACGTCGATTCTGCTGTAAGGTTACGTAAAAACATTTCCCTGCGCCGCGCATGCGTCCGGCTGGCGTAGTGACGTCATAACGAATCATCTACTGACTCACGTTCTTCAGTATATATATACACTGTATATATATATATATATATATATATATATATATATACTGTATATATATATATATATATGTGTG
>JAVQJF010023244.1:0-40351 GCA_036023855.1 Gadopsis marmoratus | reverse complement strand
TTGCATCAAACTACAGCTCTGGAAAAAAGTACGAGACCACTCCAAATTTTCCAAAGTTAATTTTACTCAAACACATAGCTATAAATAGTAAAACCAGAGAACTGATCATTTTGCAGTGGCCTCTTCATTTTTTCCAGAGCTGTATATGTTCTTTCCAGATGTGTGTCTTTCAACACACGATGCATTTTCTTAGAACATATTAGGCTGTTCCCAAATCTGCTTATGCAATCGTACAGCAAACAAAACCCATTACCAGATTGGTACAAGGCATAGTCTCTTATCCACAACACTGTACAGATAAGAATGCCAAAACTACGTCAAAAGGCTACGCCTAAAACCCTTTTCAAGTCTGCTTTTTTTGTGCTCCTATACTTAAATTGTCAAGCACTGTATATGCTGAAAATATTTGGAAATGATGCCCAGCCTAATCACCAGTTGCCTGGACATCTCTGCAGGATTCAGATGAGTTTGTCATGCACTATGTGCTTGTAAGTAGCCAAATATGACATATATTGCTTAGGAACCTGATTAGTTAGTTAATAATTCCTTTAGTCCGTCAATAGGGAAATTACAGATAGGAGGCAGCCCTCGTGCAGCGACAAGCTAAGACACTGAATCTAGGTTTCAGTGTCTTAGATATTTAAATGGGCTTTATAATATACTGTAAAATGGCAACACTTTAAGTCACCGTTTTCAGCATTTATAGGCAGTTTCCAAATAAACATTTATTGAATGTTTATAACCATATGTATCATTTTAAACCGCTTTAAGGCCATTTTTAAATGTTTATCATACAGTATTTGTTAATTACAACTTCTACTATGAAGACATTTTATGTAATTACAACTGTTTTACTATATAAATCATTCATTATCTGTTTATACAATACACCAGCCTCCACTTATGGGTACTCACAGGAGGAGTTAGTTGTTGACAAATGCACTTTGATAAGAGTTGTTTTTTGCCCATATAAAAACACTTGCAAGAGACAACCACCATGCAATTTTAAGTTGACACAAAACCTGAGATTTGGCAAGCCAAATCATTCTATGAAATTTCATGGATATTACATTTGAAAGGGGAAAGGGTAAGAAGTCTGAGAGCCATTGTGATCATTTACAAACACGTCCAATAGTACACACTTGTGCACATGAGAAATACAGGCAATCTTTGAAAAGGCCCCAGATCCACTGCCACTGTAATTTTAGTTTATGGGTCATGCCTGTCAGTTACAACATGTTTCTGGCCAGAGCAAAAACAATTGTAGAGCTGCAGAAACAGGGCGGTTTAGATAATGTGTTTAGTCAGAACTTACCTGAAGCAATCTGGATCTTACAACCTGATTCCAGCTGAATTCTTGAGATCTGCTCTCCTCCTTTTCCAATGACTATGGAGGAGGAGGGGGAGAGAAAGGGCCAGTTTTTAGCCTTTTTGAATTTAGACAGGGGCCCCAAGCACTGACCGCAAAACTGAGTACTTGATGCTGTGATAACTTTCAGATCTGAGTTGTCAATACTGATGATTACATGTCAAACATTAATACTGAATATAATGAACTGAAGGGTTACTTACTGAATCCCACCATCTTATCAGGCACTTTGAAGTCTTCTGTTGCAAGAGCCCTGGGAGAGATTAGGATATGATCAATAACTGACGGACCAAAGAAAAGAAAATCATGAGACATCTAAACATTTTTAAACGTATACCCTACCCTTTCTTGAAAATTGTACATATAGAAAAAAAAGAAAGTTCAAATGATTAGGGCTGCAACAAATGATTATATTCATTATTTCATTAATTATTTTGCTCTCGTCTGACCAGCATCCAACTACCCCCCCCACCAAAAAAAAACTGACGGTCTTAGTAGACAGAAAACCCCCCAGCAAATTTAAGACTTTAAAAAAAAAAAAGATTTAAACAATGAAGATGATCAAAATTGATTAATGATGATGACTGATAGCTGTCTGGCAGAAAGTTTCTCTCAAACTATTGTGATATGAGATTAATTGTTTACATCATTTTTAAAGCAAAATTTGTAGCCTTTTTTGTGTCTATCATAGTAAAATGAATATATTTTCTTTGGGACTGTTGGTCAGACAAACAAAGTGATTTGAATATATAAACTTACACTCTGAAACTATAACCAATAATTTTTTTTTCTTCTGGAATTTCAATAATCGATGGATCAAGAAAGTAGTCGGCAAATGAAAAAAAAATTGATAATTGCAGCCTCATTTAAAAAAATTAAATAACTTCCTACAGAAACATAACCTCATCACATGGTGAAAGACCGTCCTTCTTTGAAAACAATTAATACAAAAAGTGCAATACAATGAACAGAAACTAAAATGTGAGTGTGCTCCACTCACCTTTGATGTACCATTGCACCGAGGTGGTTCCCTACTGAGAGAAGTGAGAAGAAAGCAAGCCAATTAACATCCGAGACACAATTTGAGATCATGGTTAAAAATATATAACATTTTAAATATCTGTTAAAGTGATAGCTGACGAAGCAGCAAAATGAAAAAGAGAAATTCAGGGGATGGGAGCAGATGGATATGGTCCTGCCAATCCTTGGTGTTCGTGCCTGACCCACAGCAGGGGACCTTCGCCAGCATGGTAATCAGACCTGTGAGTGTTTGAGTGAGTGTTTCAATCAGAAAGAGAGAGGCAGCAGCCGGGTCAGTGGCTGCTGGTCATGAATTGAATTTTGACAGGTAGCACCAAGCTAGGGTCCTGCAGGGTCATTGAAGGATGTGCTGCCATGGACGTGAACACCCAAGTTGATATCTAGCGGCTTCAATCAATTTTATGGTGGTTTGCACTGATTTCACATCTTCTCGAAATGCACCAGGGTTAACGCGTGAGAATGGTACAGCTATGAATATAAAACAGTAGGTGTACCAAATTCACACAAGGACAAGACTGCAAGATAAAATGTGAATGCCCATTTGAGTCCATTTGTGTACTTGTATATTGGATAATTAAAATGCTGAGAGCTAACTGCAGTGCTACGCAGATACCATTTCTGTTATTTCCCCCATATTGTAGGACAACCTTGACTGAGAAAAACTGAGGACAAATTGTTGCAAACAATAACTGTCAAACAAACCTAAACCAGAATCGCATACAATTTATCTATCCATGCATTCAGGGCTGAACTATCATACAAACAACTGTGACAAGATAAGAGGAGGACGAGATAAATGACTCTGGTTTCCACTTCATGGAAATGAAATGGATCAAATCTTTGTTATGCGAGCGAGGCACAGTGAGATAAAATGACACTTCTCACTAAACGGCAGTGTCAGATACTTAATACTCCATACAAACAGGAAAATACAAACGCACGGCTTTCACTTCAGATTACAGTGGTTCCCCTATATGGCCCCATCTGGTTTGCACAGCCAGTTTTGCAACAACTAATGGCACACTGACATCCTCCCTGGCTGAAGAACTGTGGTCACAAGGTAAACATTTCTAATTGTTATGTTATTATCATGCTTCATTACATTTATGCACATTTCACAGATTTAATTGACTTTATTTCTGTACAAAATCCTGTGTGCAATTATGTATAAGAGCAATAAATTATTAGATGAGCTGCGCTCAAAACATTGATCATTTGAAAGTTGAACCTGACTGTAATGCAACATCATCCAGCAAGACACTTTGGTGGCCAATCAAATACTTCAAAGTGCACATTCCTGTTATTTTATTGTGGAACACGAACACTGCATTTCTACCGTTTACCTCAGAATTGTCACAATAAAAACATAAAATACTTGATGCTGTGATAACTTTCAGATTTGTTAAATTATGTCTCATAATTATAAACTAATGTGCCTTTGCCATCTGATAAGCCTTCAAACTCATGGATCGCTAACGCAAAGCGATACCTGAGGCAACACACTCGTTGGGCTTATATAAATAAATGAACACAGCAATAAAGAAAATTCATTAAAAAAAAAAATTCTATGGTCTGTCAAGTGTTCTACCAAAAAGGAAATTCACTCGTCAGAGAATATTGTATCAAATGAAGACGATGCTACTGCTGTAGTCATCATTTCTTGTCCTCAGACTCCATCATCTGTCACTGGGACACTCAATGGACTGAATCTATTGTAGGTAATATTTGTATGAACCATCAACATACCCTACATTTGTAACCTAATTATATCACCTGTAGTATCGTTGACCCTGAGGTCTGAGGAATCCATGTCCAGTGTGATTTAAATACAACTTCTATACTTCTCAGATTCTTTGTTAAAACGTCATTTGGGCATCATTACTTTTCACAACTGTATAGTAGTTTGGTTCCAGACAGCTGAGTCTGGCGATTATTATTATTTTTTTAAAACAGATTAAAATACTTCTGGTGTTGTGCTGAGCGGCTGTTTGCCTGCTTAAGAATGGGGGAGGCCATCTTCCTCTGCCAGAGAGAGAAAAATGGACTGTGGCTGAGATTGACGCAGCTGTACAGGTTGGATTTACAGCAATAACTTTTCGATTGGCATATTTCTTCAGTCGTCATTAAAGCAGCCACTGCTTCAGCTTTTGTGTCGACTCAAAATGACATTGCTGGATATGTCACTCGCTACTGATTGGTTAGGGAAAAATAACAACCCTTCCCAAACAGAAATGGCAACATGTCAGATTGAATAATGAAGTGAAAATAAATGTAAATTCAGTATATTTCAGGCAGAAGACGGCCACTTAGAGCATCTCCTTTCTACACTGAGGGGATAAACACATCGAGAGCTTTTATATGGCAGGATGGTGTTTTCTTGAAGGAGTCCACATACATGTTATGGAGGGGAAAAAAAGCATCAGACAGAGTGTTTGTGAATGTATATCAACATATTAGAACAATCTGCAGACATACACCCATGGTATGTATGGTGTGTATACTGAAGGCTTACCTCCATTGTCTAGTGAACGTTTTTGGCCTCCAAAGCCATAGAGGGATGGGTCTAAGACTGGAGAGGAACTGTTCATGTTGGGCATCTGGTCTCCTCCCATCTTGGCTGCCAACTGGAGACACAACAGCAAGACAGGTGGAATAAAGGTGAAAAGTGTATATGTGATGATATTCTCTTTGAACACACATTTCCTTTCAAGACATCTCGAACAACCCTTCATGATACATGTGACATATTCTCTTTTGTTCTAGCTTTCTTAAAAGCACCAGGTTTGCTGTGTTGTTGGGCCTTGACAGAGCCATCTGTTGTGGTGAGAGTTATCTTTTTGACAGCAGCTGAAAATTGCACAATATTACAGCAGCTTGAAGCAGTCTGCTACAGTTCTTGTTGAGACTATTGACACTGGTGCTTTCCTTGAACCATCCGTCATGTGCCAACTCTCACTGACTAACCTAACGTTTTTGTGCTTTCACTGACAAATGACAGATCATCACGGCACACGGCAGATGTGTTGCCTGAAGGCTACGACAGCACAGGTATGAGAGCTACCTAAAATTGTAGGCTGCAGTAGGAGGGTATGGACATAGCACGGATAAACAAAATTGAAAAGATAAATATGGCCAACTCAAACATTTACCATCCGAATTTCAAAATGCCACAGCAATATTACCACTATTTTAATTGCCTCATTTTATTTTTAAATCTCTAAAATTGATGGCTGTTGTTCAGAAAGGTACCACTTTAAGGGTAAGATTATGAGCTGTATACTTCGCCACGATACTTAATTTTGACAAATATAAACATGTTTTTCTACAACCTGAGGCCAAGGTTCTTCAAATGCTAAATGTTGACACACAAGCAACTGTACAAGATCCTAGACTACTGTGAATGAAATTGTCCAAAACAGGCAAAAGATTTCATTTAAATTTAGAACCATCCAATCAAAGAATAAGTCAACAAGGACAGGACTACCATTTGATACCAGCATTTGGTATTTTTCTAACTTTTTCTCCTGTAGTGATGGAAAGTGTCCACCCCCTGCATACAACTTTAATTAGCGTGCACTTATTTGCATTACAGCTTAGCTAAAAACCAATCTATGTCTGTTTTGAAAAGCATCCTCTTGCTGACCTAAAGTAGATGCTCGTGTTCTGTGGAGATGGACATTAAATCATCAGTTACGCTGCACGAGAGCGCCAACAGCATTTTCCACTCCCCGTTAATCTGCCACCTCTCCTTCCATACAAAAGTATAGAATTTCAGAAAATTACACTAAATTGACATCTGCGCCTGACTGGAATTTCTTCACAATATGAAAATATAGTGACGGCAATTAGAGTCTTCCATCACCTTTGGGGATTATTATCTACTTCAGAGCCCACCAGTGGAAGCGAGAGGGGTGCAATGGAAATCAGGAGGTAGAAAAGGAAGCAGGTGTGAGGTTGCAGTTTCCACAACATTGCTGTGGCTACATCAAGCAGCCTGAAAGCATTTTAGATTAAGTAAATGCTTAAACTTTGTGTGAAATCAATGTTTTTTAGTTTTGTTTCACTACAGCTGGGCAGATACCTGAGTAGTATCTTCCCAATCACTTACCTGTCTTATCACCTATGTCCATACAGTATGTGTGTACGTTGTCATGCTTTTGACAGTCTTTGTATGATCAAGTTTTGTTCAGAAAATAAATTATCTTGTTACATGTCAAAGAGGCTACTGTTGATCCTATTTCTGCTGCAATGTGACTATTACATTTACACCTATTATTTGCTTGTTTAGCGAGATGCAAATATTACACATAGTAAGTTACTTCCTTCAGGATACACCAAGTTTACCATGAATGCTATGATGTTTAGGATTTTAAAAAGACTGCCAGCATCCCATCCTCACTAAGCGGACGTTTTTGTCAACCAAAAACTGTACTTTCCCAAAACAAATCTCAACCGTGGATAAATCTTAAATGGCAGCTTTGTATTTTAGTATGTATGAGGAAAACAGAGCTTTTGCCAAACGATCACATAAGTCTGCCCAGTCACAGGCGGGGGTTGTGTTGTATTAACGTTAAGAACTTTCCGTCACCTCTAACTTTTACTGTGATCAACAATATTAAATGTCAATATGGCTGAACACACCACACAGCTTTCACCACTTGTACTTATGTTGACCGTGTCAGGCAACGATGCCATTATAAAATTATTATTTTATCAGCACTGAATTGCAGCAGCTTGAGAATGACCGAAACGCTATATTTTACTTTCCTTGTCTGACAATAAACTGCATACAGCTATAAGCCATAACTTTATGACCACTGACAGGTGAAGTGAAGATATATTAGGAAGCAAGTGAACATGTTGTCCTCGAAGTTGATGTGTTGAAGCAGGAAAAATGGCCAAGCATATGGATGTGAGCGACTTTGACATGGGCCAGACTGTGATGGCTAGACGACTGGATCAGAGCATCATCAAAACTGCAGCTGTTGTGGGGTGTTCCCAGTCTGACCGGCCAAGCCTCATTGATGCACATGGGCAGTGAAGGCTGGCCTGTGTGGTCTTAGCCAACAGAAGAGCTACTGTAGATAAAATCGCTGAAAAATGTAATGCTGGTTCTGATAGAAAGGTGTCAGAACACACAGTGCATCGCAGTTTGTTGCATATGGGGACCAGTCAGGGTGCCCATACTGACATGTTATGGCTGATCGGTGTATATTTTTCCTCGACCGAAAACTGTAAATTCACTAGACTCAGCAGACTAACGAGGTGTTTGTCTGTCCCACTCCTTACCAGATGTTGGGGGTGATGTGCAGTTTCGTTATTTGCCAACTGAAAAGAGGACAAAGAAGAAGAGATTTAGCCATTTTTCTGTGGTTCAGGTGTTTCACTGTGGGCAGGGGTCTCTATGAAAATGACCTGGAAAAGCGAGTGTGAATGTTGCATGTTTTTCATATTTTAAATAGTTTAGTGTAGATGTATTCTTAAGCATCAAGAATTGTGTTTGATTTGTGTCACTAACATAGATCTTTTTTATTTTATTACTTACAATAAACTACTGAGTATAAATATAATGCCTGCTGCAGTCAGAACAACTTTCCAGTCAGTCTGGTGGAATTTGTTGTGAATTGTCTCATACAAACTGTATCCTACAGCAGAAACCCCTCAATGTCCATCGGAGAATAAAATAACAGACCTTTAATAGTAACTAGTCAGTAAGTTTACACACTTTAAGCCTTAAACACGTACTTTAATGTCTGACTTCTCTAAAAATAAGAAATTAAATCATGTAACATATGAACAAAAGTCTGTAGTTTATATTTAGGGTTCCAAGAGCATCTCATCCATTAGACTGAGGCACAATGGTTTATGCTACACTATTCATGACCAACTTCCACTCAATGAGGGTTTTATATTTTACAAGAAAATCTGTTCGTTTTTCTCCGTTTGCAGACAGTTAATGTTAATGGTTATTTTTAAGATCAAGATGGGTACATTTAGTGACACTGAAACACTGGAAATGTGAACAAACTGAAACAAATAACCAATAATAAGCAAATGGGAGGCCTACTGCAGAGGTCAACATCTGGTGATTTAGGCTAATGAGCTAATGGACCTTTACACAATTGTGTGTTTTGCTTTAGTTTACTCTGGTAATTGGTTAACAACAACAAAAACAGCAGTTAACATGACATGTATTGAACAGTTATTTCATTTTGTGTGAGGCTTAAAAATTTAAATGTCAGTCACTTCCATGGCTGCTCCCAGAGTAAGTAGGTAAGTAAGGAGAAGCAGGTGAGAGCTATGACTGCATCTGCGGGAACCAATGCCACACACACACCAATGTAAAGCAGCATTAGAACAAGGCCTCAACTTCCGATCTCTGACTTATGCCACAATCGATGTCATATGATAACACGCAAACAAAACGATTACATCCTTTTTCTATGCAGTACATATGCAGTCACATGTTAATTCACTGAAACATCAGCCACAAAGAAAATGTGGCAGACATTTAAATCTTTTTATATGGATTAATATGTGATTTAGTCAGATTGTTATCTTTGCCCATTAGCACCAGTGTCTATGGCCTTCGGCAGTTAATGACATGCCCACAATCAAATTCCTTATATCCTCTTTCATTTATAAGTCATATTGTACATATTTTAATAATTTTTTCTTCAGTCCATTTTAAATTTGTGCTTCTTGACTTACAGTATTTGTTTGCTTTCTTTATATTTTCTGCTTACTATGTTTATTGTTATGCACTAAGATACCAAGGCAAATTCCTTGCATGTTAAAACGTACTTGGCAATAAACCTGATTCTGATTCTACTCGTCGTTACTGCTAAGAGGCAGATGTGTTGTTCATCCTCCGGTGGAAGCTGTCTCTTTGGGCAAATCTAAGATGTTGTGAAAAACAAGGTGTGAGCACACATACATATGAGAAAGTGGAGGAAGGAGGGTTTATGGGGGGAGGGTGGGCTTTATAAGCATCATGAGGCATTTATGTACAGCGACATGCACTTGACATGTCATGTGCTTATCTAGGTGTATTAAAAATTTGACTAAATGTACGTGTATTTTCACATTTACTGGTAATGTGTATTAACTCTGTTATGCAAGATATTTGTGCATGTTGGTCTCATCGTAAATATTAAGGGAAAACAATACGCAGGGACAATTAATTTGTTCGTACCTACATTATAATCTGCACATGGATAAAGCTCAACTGGAAGCTGTGTGACTAATGCACAACTTACATACTATTAACTGTACTTCTGACCAACTTAATGGCAACTACACTGACCACCTCTGCTACGGTCACCACCTGAAACTAAGCAATATTTAACAGGGGAGCGTTCAATTTACATTTTTCCAGGTATTTTCCAGGCAGAAATGGAAAAAAACCAAGTGTGCTCAACAGGAAGAGTGGAGGGGGGCTTATTTGAACAGATGACGTTACATTACATGGCCTGACTCCAACGCTGCCTGTTAGGACACAGCACCACACACGCTAGCTAGCTAGCACCAGCTCTGCTAGCTTAGAATGATCATAACGTGCGAGATACGTTACAAGTTTTATTTACAAGATTCTTATTAAGTTAAATTAAGGGAAAACGGGGCATTTAAACGTTAGTACATGTGGTTAGTGATTGGGCTCTCAGTGTGTGTTTGACTGGGGCAATAGGCAATTGTGCATAAGCTAACTTGGCGCTGAAAACTAGCGAGAGCTAACTTTCTGACAGCGTGTCAGACAGTCCGGTTGTTCAGGCTTCATGTCTAAACTAAATATTAGCTTTAGTCACGATGCGGGTCAGGCTGCGGGGTTTCAAACTTGTGATAGTAAGTTAGCAAGCTAAGCTAACTGCAACTTCTGTGACTTGACAACAGGTTGCAGTGTGTCGGCTTAACTTACTAAAGTTGCACAAACTTCGACATTATAAGAGGCCTTCGTGTTCCGCGTTAGACAAGACATGCCTCGTCGTTTTGACAGGTTTGACACCGTTGGTTAGCGCGTCTTCTGTCCCGTGTACACTCTAATCTGTCCTCTCAGCTATGCTGCCTCGTCTGTTTAACATTAGCTTGCTAGCTTGCTGGGTGCATGAGGAGTGTTTGTAGTAGGGGGTCCGGGGTGCCCCGACCAAAGTCCTGCCCTGCTCCACATGCAAACACGCTGCTTGCGGTCCGAGAGCACTACACGTGTGTTCGCTGAAGAGCATTTTACCTGTCGGACCCGGCGTATCGTGTCCGCGAAGTCATCTTTCGTTCCGGGTTGAGCCACCGAGGCCTGTCCCTGAACCAGCTCCGCCATCATCATCATCCGCCTCGGCAGCTGAGAGCCACACTTAAAAAAAAAATAAAAAAAAGGAACAGCACACGTGCCAAGCCAAAGCTCCGTGAGCCACATGATCTCGCGAGTTGATCGAAGACCACGTTCAGGATTTAGGAAAACACAGCTAAAGAATATATATATATATATAAAATACATAATATATGTAACATAAAACAATCTGAATAATACTTTTTTTATCTTGTTTGACTTGATTGATATATGGTTCTATGCAAATAAAAGGAAAAACAATACAATTCACACATATAATTTAGTGTTTGAGTTATATTCAATCAATACGTTTGTGAAAATGCCTTCCATAGTTTCCCAGAACCCAAGGTGATATGTTAAAACGTTTTGTTTTCTTTGACTTGACCCAAAGACATTGATTTTACAATGAGAAAATAAGCTAATCCTCACATTGGAGAAGATGGCGCCACAGAATGTTTGACATTTTCACTTGGTAAAAGACATAATTTATATACATACATACACTACAGACACACACACACATATATATGTATGTATGTATAAACACTTCTCTAAAACTGTTTCAACAAATGCTGAACATTATAAGCCTCAGAATTTATTTTAGGGCTGTTGTATTAGAGTGTAGTTTTAGTTACATGCAAATAACACATACACTATGTAAGTAGGTATGTTGAAATGAACTGAGAAATTCTCCTTTTTACCTTCCTGTCCATCTCAGGAAGGTCAGATACAGAACAGCAGCATGCCTTTCCCTAAGGCTGGATGGCAGAGAAGGCAGCATGTTGAGTTGTTATATAGCTGTCTGCACTGTGCCACCTTGCTCCCCCATGTACTCTAATGTGTTCTTTATCTTTAAACTGTTCACGACTAACTTCATCTCAGGATTTACCGAGGCCTATACAATAAGTTTGTAAATAAAATAAATAAATTAAAGCAAACAGAGAGCCCAAAAATATCTTACAGCTCCCACAGAGTTATACTGAGGTTTGCTATCTAACACTGTAAGCTGTCTGTCAAAATCCCCATCTGACACAAAAAAATGAACATCGAGGAATATTGGTTTTCTCCCTTACTGCACATGTGGAAACATCTATTGTTGCACATCTGGAAAATGCCAGCAGCCAGACAGAAGAAAGTAAAATTGCTGCAAATTTCCAAACTGTTTATGCAAAACAGTTCCTGCTACATAAATTGTAGCCAAACCTCAATAAGAAAAGTCGACCAGTAAGGCAAATGTGTGGTCCAGTAGAGTTGGAAACAGTTATAAGAGTTATTTAAGTGTTTGCTTCTGAGCTTTTCTCCAGGACAAATGCATTAGAATACTTTCTTAATGATTGGTGGTGATTAAAGGCTCAAATCTGCCAGATGTCTTATGTACAAAAATATGATTTTAGGACATGAAAGTTAACAGCTTAAGAGGAAATGCACTAGCCTGAAGCTCAAAATAAATGTAAAAGTATATGTGTTGGTTCATAACACTTAAATAACAGTTTCCATCTATGGTTACTTATATGCAACAAGGTCATGCAGCTGCTTGAACAGGAATGATTGACCTAGAATTTGAGACAAGCAGATTGGCATGTCGGGTCTTACAGACATCCGTGCAGATATCAATTTTCCTTCCTTGTCAGCCCCTGGGCATGTTATCACCAGCTGAAGGCTGTTCCCAGACCAGCACCTCTAAATGAAGACCTCCAATTTAGCATGACTGAAGTATGATCCTGGCCCAGGCCCGAACATATTGCTACCATGTGCTGTCAAGGCGGCTGGGAAATTATTTCAGAGCTCTGGTATCAAAGGGTAAGTCAGGTGGTGGTCGTCATATACAGCCAGATGACGCATACATGAGCATGGACACAACACACAGACACATAGATAGTTATTATGAATTCAGCCCTCATCTGGTCAAACAGCCTAGAAAGTAAAGACAGTTAAAGCAGGTGTGGGTCTGTGGCATCATGCCAATCAAACAGTGGGAATTGAGTTAGTGTAGACCAAGTCTGTGTGTGTGTGTGCGTGTGTGTGTGTGGAGCTGTGGTTACCATAGCAGGCTGATCAAGTGTCACACACAAACACAGCTTCCTCCCTGTCATTGTCTTGCAGAGAATGGACTCTTTCTCCCAGGGTTCACTGTCATAAAACTGGTTAGTGGAGTGCACGGGAGCATGCAAAGCATTTGGGCCATCAAGAATAACAAGTTCAAGAAATCATCAACGTGTGCTGAGTAATTGATCCATTTTTCTTTTCATTTCAATGAAGTGAAAATATGATGTTTTTGTGGTCAGACAAGTGGAATACATGCCTGGCTGGACAAATGAGCATTTAGAAAAAAAGGAACCTCGATATTGGCGCACATACTCTTTTTAAATACTGTGAGCTTTTACCTTTTCCTTTCTCCTCCTCAATCTCAAAAGAACCAGCCATATGAAATTGTAATTGCTTTATAATTGCCACGGTTCTGCTATTTCCAAAGGCAGGATTCAAGAAACGGATAGGGTTTCAACCAGAGACCTCTGAGGTATCCAGCACAGCTTTCATTCAGGAACACACCGTTCGTGCAGAGGGAAGCAGTGAATAAAAAGGTAGTAGCTCTAACATATCCATTTTTGAAAAACACATGGAACAAAATACGAGTCAAATCTATCTTTTAAATCATTTGTAAAAACTCTAAAAAAAATGTCTCACTTTCTCAATATATTGTTCTAGCTACACTCAAATGTGTGATGAGAAAAATATACCTACAAACAGTGCTAACTCAGTTTGAACCTCTGTCTGTGGAATGAAAAATACACATATGAAATATATATAAAAAAAACACAAAGTGTACATTTAGAGGCAAATTATAAGAGATCTATCATCAGATAGACTGAACCACAGATCGAAATAACAAAAGAAAATACAAATGTTTGAAGTTTTAATTAAAGTTTGAGAGAGTGAATAAAGACAACAGGTAGCAGAAGTATCATGGGGGTGACAGAGCAACATAAAGGACAAACAAACAAACAAAAATCTCTGAGGGGTAACATCCTGTCTTGAAAGAGAAGATTGACAGATGAAAAGGATAAACAGACCAGCTTTGTCCAATAATGGGGGACACATACACTTCTACCTCCTTGTTTTTACCGCTCTTCCATTTTACTTTGCAGCATCCACCTACTCATCTACAAGCCACTTTGCTTTGATTCAGCTCTGTATCTGTATTTTAAATGACTCAATTACATGGGATCCCGTGGTGAAAATGGATGTTTTCCACTATTTCTCTCCACTGGGACACCACGACCCCTCCCTGGCTCCAATAACCCTCCCCTTTTTCCTCCATCCCTCTCTCTCCACCTGTCCTATTTCCCCCCTCTCCCACAGTCGCCCATTTTTCTTGATAAACGTTTGCTTTGCTGTGTGTATCTGCGACTGAGAGGAAATAATAGCTAAATGGTCTTGTTTGTGAGCTCTCTGCACAGCGAGCTAACAAAAAGAGTGTTTTGCAGGTAATTCTTCTGCTGCGACCACACAACGGGCCACCAAAAAGAGTTTCTTAAGGATGACATGAGGCATGACAGAAATAAATGCATATTAGCAGGCAGGGTTGCAGAGATGGACAGAATGTTGTTAGGGTTTTTTTTTTATTCATCCAAAGCAAAGCGGTGTTGTGGTACTTTTCAGCACTTTAAACCCACAGTTTATGGGGTCTGAGGCATTTTTAAAATTGGAATCTATCTTTGATGTACTCTGCTGGTGTTGAATCTACTTTCAAGTTAAAACCCTCACCTACTGCTGTGTCACTCATACTCACTGAGGTGCAAAGCGGTAAGTAATGCTTACCCAAAGTGCATGGCTGGATCAGCTTTAAGGTGGCAATATATCCACAAGTCCCATGAAGCAAGTAGTCCAGATCTTGTAGGGCTGTCAAACAAACATTTTGTGAGCTTTATTCATTGCTATGTTGTGACTTTATGGATCAAAAACAAAAAAATAATACCACTGTCAGTGTGGTAAATTAAAGGCACTGTACTTAAATGACTAATTATGTGTACTGGTATTCTGGTGTTGCATAATATAATGTCTGTGTGGTTATACTATAGCATCTTGCTGCACCTACACAGTGTGTATGTTTAAAGGATGTAGTAAAAGCAATAAAAATGTGATCCAAAAATGAAAATCTTTTAGCTTCAATTATAATTTTAGACCATATTTGCGATAGGCTCACTTTTGAAGACTGGTTAAACACACAACCCAAACAGCCTGCATACCCTGTGGTGCAATTCAGGCACCATCGGAAGAAACCTACATTACCATCCATCATAACACACGGCAACCAAATAACCAGCGTCATTAAACATTTAGATCATCCAAGGGATTCACCGAGAGTGGGGCAAAACAAGCAACCAGGATGGCCACCTTGAACCCTGATAGGCCTCTCATCCATTCACCGTCTCGAACGCCAACAGATCGAAGTACATACAAAGTGTGTGCCAACCCCACCAGTAGGCCCCCGGGAGAGGAGGGGAAGAGGAGAGGCATGAGCCAAGTCCCTTTCAAATAAGGGAGATTAATCTATTTATTTGAGATCAGCGTGCTGCATTACTGCTGCTGCCAGGGGATCAAGGAAGTTGAGGAGGGCGTAATGGTGAAGGTGGTTTGTAGCCATGCTGGGGCTAGACTGACTTGACTGTAATGTCTCAACAAGCTACTGGATGGGTTGCCATTAACTTTTGTATAGACATTCATGGTGCCCAGAAGATGAATCCTAATGACTGTGTTGATCCCCTGACTTTTGCTCTATTGCCACCATGACGTTCACATTTGTGTTTTTTAGTGAAATGTCTTAACTATTGGATGGATTGCCATGACATTTGGTACAGTTGTTCAAGTTGCCCTCAGGATGAGTTGCAGTAACTTTGGTGATCCCCTGACCTTTCATCTAGCACCATCATCAGGTCAAAATGTGTCCAATACATTTGTTTCTGACCAAATACTTGCAAAGCTAATGACATTCAGCCTCAGCTGTACATTGTTTTAAGTGCTACTTAGCAAATGTTGGCATTCTAACACACTAAACTAAGATGGTGAACATTACACCTGCTTACCATAAGCATTGTCATTGTGAGCCGGCAGTCAATTAGCCTAGTTTAGCATGAAGACTGGAAACGGGATGAAATCGCTAGCCTGGATTTGTTCAAAGGTAAATTCACTAATTAAGATGGTATGTAAATCTTCTCATCTACCTTTTAGCACAAAGCAAATGAGCATATTTTCCAAAATGTTAGCGACCTATAACTCAACATAATCATAAATTTAGCTACTTGAGCAATTACAACAGGGTAACTTAATCCGGCATTGAAAAGGTTATCGATTCTTGTTAGCCCCATAGAGCCTGCAGACTCTGGTTTAGTCAATGTTAGTGGGTAGTTGAGCTACATTTTGTCGTAACAGGAGACAGGGAAGTCCTCACACTCATTAACCCTTTTAGATGTGCAACATTGAGCAGCAGGCAAAATATTTCTATTTTTCCATCAATATTTCATCACCGGCTCAGGCCAAACAAAGCCAGGGGCTTTGACCGTAATGGTCCCATCTGTCTATGGATCTTAAAGACATCAGTGTATGGGTGTCCTTTGACACCAGAAAATAGGCTTTGACATCAAGGAAAAATGCTCACACACACTCACAGGATCCATGGACGTTAGCTAGCCTGGAAGGCAAAGTGTATCCTGCTTTATTTGGATGGTTCCTCACAGATGGTCTCATGTTGTAGCAGGAGATCAAGTTTCAAGAGTAGGAATGAAGTGGACATTTCAGCTATTAGGACAAATCAGCTCTGTTAGAGTACATCAATTGCATTAATAACCAATAAGTGATCTGAGCTGCAGTCTTAACAAATGAATACAAATAACTGCTGGACATTTCTACGATCCTCTCAGCTTATACAAAGTGTTCTGTCCTCAATTGCCTGGGTTTGCTCTGAATCACTTTCACAATCAACTCAGTCACCACATTAAGAAAGGCTTGTTTAATCAGCCTCCCATCCTTCATATTTGTATTTGTTCGTATTGATATTTGTAACTGTTCATCCTCTGATTATTACTATTTATCCAACTCCATCTAGTGTTTCCCGTGAATATAAATAATATAAATAATATATTAATATTAAGCAGTATTGGCATCGTATCCTGGCCTGTAAATTGCTCATTGTTTCTTAGCAGTGAGAGTGACCTCATCATCTTTGCCAGGCCCATTAGCTTTCTGCACAAACCTCAGGGGGCCAGTCCATTAACCCCTTACCTGCTAAGTAAAGTAGCGTTAAGTGAAACAAGAAGCAATTGACAATACAGTACATTCACAGACAATGTGATAGTAGTAACAGCCAAAGAGAAAAGAAACAGACAAATAAAAGAAGGAAGTCCAGAGATCTGAGGATTCTTAAGTGAAATTTATAACAAGTCAAAGTAGCGAATGTTCAAATAATTTTTTATGCACATCTTGAATTAAATGTGAAATCTTGAATGTGGAAAAGGACCAGAGACAGGGGGATGAACATTACAATAGAGCCTCGGTACAACTCACTGGACTTGGGTTACACAAACCACAGTGCCAGTTCGGCCTCTAATTGGTTGTAATTAACCCCCCATGGTCATTGTTCCTGTCTCATTGTGTTTTAAGAGGAGAGGTCAGTGAACCTGGGAGCCTTCGCCACACAGACAGGTAAATGAAGAGCACAGATCGAATGACAACTAAATATTCTGATGGGTAAAATACATTCTCTTGTGCTTTGGTCAGTTAACCATTTCTTTTTGTCCCCACAAATGATCATCACTGTTACTGAGTGAAAACTTTAATACTTAGCAAATGCTTCATAGATCAATCATTAGCATTAATTAGAACAAATTTGGGGTTGTGAAAATCTCTTTGCTTACCTCCTGGAAAAGGTCTGGTAAGAATCCAGACCACAATCCATATACTGACAACTTTACAGTTGTGGTCTGTGTGAATTAGTGCGTAAACCTTTTAATGACTTAACATTTATAACCACAGACCCAATGACTTATGAGAAAGTGAGCCATTCCCATTTTATAATAGATACCCAGTGTTTATAATTGAATTATTACCAAATGTAAGATAGCACTGACACCAGCCAAAAGGACTTTTCACATTTAAGCAATAATTTAGCACTTAAATACACTTAAGGTAGGTATTAACCATTAATACAGTGAGCAACTTATAAACCATTAATTAAAGGGTGCCTTATTAGAAAGTGGCAAAGACAACACCTTAGAATCAAGTGTCTCTACACTTTGTCCTCCCAAATCTTGAACCATTCATTTCCAGTATGGCTGCCCTTCCCTCGCCAGCGGCCCTCTGCACTTCATCTCAAGAGGTCATAGACCCTGATCCTGAACAATAGCCTCCTTTGTACGTGTGCTTTTGGGAGAGTGACAAGGACTTGAAGGTTAGGCAACCTGGACTCCTGAGGAGACACGGTTGCACAGGAGCCTCCATTAGGGCTCGGTCCCGCAACGCTGCCGACTTTCATGTTGCGCTATTGTTACAGGGCTCTCCCCTGAGAGGTGGACACAGTGGGTAATGAGGGGTAATTGGTCCAGGGTTAAGGATGATTAATTCCCTTGGTCAGGTGTCAGACAGTTTTCATACCTGGCTGGCTAGACCGGCAGGCTAAGGTAGATGGAATATGAGACGTGGTAGATGAGTATCCAGGTGCGCACATACATGCACAGCCAGGATTGTTGCATAGGGAAGTCTGTTTAAATTAAACAGACCTTACAATGGACTTGCATACAGAAATCACACACACGTTGTACAGAACAGCGATCACATCAGTAAAAATTTACCAGGATCATATCTTTCCAGAAATAAAGTTGAAAGGTCACCATAATCCTCCCCCTCCTACCACTGAAGCCAGATTGAGATTGATAGCTGTCCCCATCACTCCTACCTCCCCTTCAGCTTGACTGAAGAATCTGAATACCTCTCCATCCATCCCTTCATGCTAACGGGGCAATTTTGGACACTGATTATCTTGCAACCTGTGTGTGCAAGACAGTAAATGCAGGGGCTGGCTGGTAATTGACCAGGCAAAGACTGAGACGCCTGCCGTGTAATTGAGCAGTGGCTGAGGGGCTCTAAGGACTGAAAGGGCCTGAGGACCCCTCATTGCCCATTAGACCTGGCAGGGGGTCTCCTGTGGCTGTGGACTCCACCACGAGACCCACATCGTACCCAGCACTTCAAAGCAGGACTGACATCTTTCAGTGGCGGGGATAGGGGAGAGGTACGCACAGAAACACCTGCTGTGTCCTACAGATTGGAGAACGATATGTATAGGGGAGTTTGACAGTGCTTGGAATGTGTTATGCTTTTTGTGGCTAATAAATTTACAATATGTGCAGTTAGTATTGGAGCGCTTTGGAACATTAGTTGTTGCATCATTGTTGGTTGGTTTTAAACAAAAAACCAAACCATTTTCTAAGCTGACACATTTCCAAATCGTTAAACATTGTTAGGGGTAATCCATGAAACAACGCGCAGTTCCTTTTCGTATTTGTCACTGTTTCTTTATTGCCATTGAATCTTTCACACTCTTCAATTGTACATGAGCGGAGCTATATCGTACACGTCCACTGCGGTTGATAAATGTTTGCCATTACCCCTCTGTCCAACACACCTGTTGTTCACCTGTCTTATGACCAGGGTGAGCCACACCCCTTACGTCATTTCCTCCCACCTCTCCTCCACCACAATAAAAGGCAGATCGCCCACATAAGTCATTTCCCACATACAGTTAGATAATACTCAAGAAAGGGGAAAAACACAAAAATGGCTTCAACAAACATTCATCACGGCTCTCATGTAATTGTTACTTTCAAAATAAAATTAACCAATGTTAAAAAAACAAAACCAGGTTTTCTTGCTCAATGTTGGTATAGCCATAAAATTATGACCACTTGCAGGTGAAGTGAACAGTGATCATCTCCTTACAATGGCACCTGTCGGGGGGGCAAGTGAACATTTTGTCCTTGAAGTTGATGTGTTGAAGCAGGAGAAATAGCAACATGTAAGGATATGAGCGACTTTGACAAGGGCCAAATTGAAATTGTGAGCTGCTGTAGATCAAATTGCTGAAAAACCTAATGCTGGTTCTGACGTGTCAGAACTCAGTGCATCGCAGTTTGTTGCATATGGGACTGCGTAGTTGCAGACCAATCAGGGTACCCATGCTGTCATGTTATGGCTGATGGTGTATTTCCTCTTGTTGACAAATAGGACCATGCAAAACTGCACCATGCTCCCCCATTCCAGATTACTTTCTTTTTCAAAAAAGGTAATAGTGATTGATACAATACTATAAATTTGTCTTGCAAATGCTTCTCCATTTTTCTTCTATTCTCAAAGACTTGTGACCCCATGCAGAGTGGGGAAATACACATATGTGGCCAATTGGTTTTCCTTCCATCTGACTTGAGCCATTTGAGCTCACAAATGGCCTCATCACTTCTGCTCAAGTGGCCATCAGCGAGCCACCATGTTGACTTTGGCCTGTGCCAAACCCATGCACTGCTACCGCTTCATCTACATATTGTAACTATGATACGGTGACTTCACAGGGCTGTACAGGCTCAAGAGTTAAACAGGCAGGCATTAATAAATAGGCGGTCTGCCAAAGACAAACTATTAATCACCGACACATTCAAACTGACACGGGCCGATGTATGCGTCACCACAGTTTTGCATGTAAACTGATAAATGCTCATTTTCTGTGATCAATTAAGAAAAGAGCTGACAAAGATCAGACTTCACTTCATTTTATTTCTGTAACAAGGAATTCCTAGTTAATATTTCTGTTCAAGTACTGACCTACCGATGCCAAGAATGAGAATCAGTAAATCAAACACTGAACTCTTCCTCCACTATTCACCACCTAAGAAACATGTTTTACTGTACAGGTCTGTGTGCTTGCTAGTGTGTTAGATACACTGATGATAATACAACAGACAATAAGCAATAAGGCAAAATAGTAGACAATGGAGTTACCGAGTCTAAACCTACTATTTATAACACAATGGAGAGAAGAAAGATGGTCTACAGGACTACAGCCGTTACTGCTTGAGGCTGGAAAACCCCTGCAAACGATGGTGTTCCCTTAACCTGTGGAGGAGAACAAGAAGGACAAAGAATAAGAGGGGAAGTATATGCATGTGGACCAAAACACTTTGAACGGTTTTGTACGGCTGTTCGGAAATACTCCAAGGTTCGAGGAGTGCTAACCTGACAGCATTAATCCTGATGAATCCAGAGGCATCACATGGGTCGTAGTCTCCCTGCACATCCATGCTGGAGTGAAAAGTTCAGAGGCAGGTGAGACCAATATTTCAAATTTGAGGTTGGAGAAAAATAGAGCTCAAGAGAAACAAATAACTGAGGGGAAAAGTTACAGGATATTCTGGTAACAAAATGATTGAAATGTTTGGTATCATTGCAGTAAACATAAGAGACATGGAGCCTCATCAACTACTGGGAAAACCAGATCATTGAGAATCTGCTCTTTCGAAATGGTGTTCCAATCGATTTCCCTCTGAATGCTCCTCTTTTGCATTGTTTGTCCTGAATAACAGAATCAATATTGGAGAATGAAAACACGCTTGTGTTCACAAGCACACAAAAGATGTACATAAGCCATTTCAAAACAATCCCATCATATCAAATCTGATCTGAACGTCGAGATGATTTTATAATCTGATGTTTCTGTCTTCCGGTTTATCCACTACTTCTAAACAGACACAAATCTATAACTTGTGCCACTGCGGGTTTTATGCTGCTTGGGCTGCTTGTTGTAAAGTCATCTCTTCTTAGTGTGTGCGATGTGTCTCACAAAGTGTCCTTGTGCCGTGTAATTACCGCAGTTTCTACCTGCAGTGCTTAATACACTCCCTCACTGAGTCCTCTCCTCCCTACGACACCCCCAACACCCAGTGTACAGCTTGCACTCATTCTTCAAAAGCACTTAGCAAAAGAGGAAATTGCCAACAAATGATAGGATAAACACTATAAAAAGAGACAGACAACTAAATCATCAACTCTGAATACAAGGCTCCCTACCCGGCACCTGAACACCATTATGATCGAGTGGCTACAAAGAATATAGCACTGTGTGTGAACATGTGATATTTTGTGTATTTCCTTAAGAAACCCTGCCGTCTAATTGAGACAGGAGCAGTGGACAGCGAGGAGGGTGACATTTCTGTCTCAGATGGGTGCGGTGGCGGGCTGTATTACCACTGTGTTAATGACGCCGTTTACTGTTGCCCACGGAGAGCCAACAGGATGTCAGCGGGGGTTTCATGCCTAATCTGGTCTGTGTGCATTGTGTGCACGATTGTGGCAGGTCGTCATGTAGTGGCAAATGAGTGCCGCTTCCAGGTGTACAAGCTGTCAGGTACAGTGCGAATGTACGATTACAACGGCACTGTAGACGTTTTAATAATTCACAATACAGCCATGGCCACTTTCCATCCATCAGAATATACTTTTATGTACTACTCATACATATTTTGGGACAGAAATTACTGCAGCTCGACTGATACGTCAGCAAAATATAGTGATAGGCAAGAAACTTAATTTTTTATTTACATTGATATTTTTGACCATTTTATGCCTTTATTAGAAAGCAGACGTAGAAAGCCGTCAGGAAACAAGGGGAGAGAAATTACAATACACTAAACCAGGACGGCCAGTCAATTATATTTGTGTTTATTTATAGTTGCCATTTATAAAAAAAAAATTCCAATTAAGATTCCTGTTCACAACGTGCTGTCATTTAGTCATCTTTGATATAAAATAAATTGTTTGTTTTCCTATGGAAACAAATATCTGATGATTTTCGGTCACTGAATCTTCATTATGCTATATTTTTAACATTGGTACTAGCCTCAAAAATCCACCATTGGCCAACAATTGGCACTTTACTGCTCTATCAAGCAGAAGTCATGACTGAACACTGTGTCTGCATGTAGAGCCGAAACAATTAGTTGACTATTTTGAAAATATTCATAAGTTTAAGCAAAAATGTCAAGCAAGTAAACAAGGATTGGTTGGTTCCAACTTCTCAAATGTGAGGATTTCTTTCTCATATATGTAGTAAATTAATCAATTGGAGGGCATTTGTGGCAGATTAAGTGACAATGGGTTGCAGTGCCATATGTGCATTTGTGTGGTTCTGTGGATTAATTTAAAATCGTGATTCTATAGCGGAGAGTGTGGTTATTTGGAGAATACTCAGTTGTGATTGAACTGGTAGTGGGTATTTTCATTGTGTGTTACATTCGAGACAGATAGGTGAGGAACCACTACACCCAACTGACCCCCCGAAGAAATGTGTCTCTACAAAAAGGTCAGGTGTTGAACTGAGAACAATACAGGTTAAAAGGGCCAAATGAATACACGTCTAAGTATTATTTTTATCTCGGTCACACAGGACAAAATATACACTAGGCGTATGGAATTTTCTTCCAGATACTTGCCAAACCAGTCTAAGGAATTGAATGGCTGACTATGCGAGACATGTTTCCATGTGTCCCTCTTTCTGACCTGCTTAACTAGCATGACACCCACCTACTTTCCTCTTACAAGCCCAGTGAAATCACTGCTCTCCTCTGGCTGAAAACACCATTAGCTCCCTGACTCTAGGGTACAACTGGAGTGTGTGACTGAAGTGGAGATGGAGAGGCATATGGAGAGGTTTTACTTTGGTCAGTGCTGAGCCTGCCCAGAGGGTATCAGGGGTCAGCCTCCTGAACAAACCCACTGTTACCACGGCTAAGAGGCCATGGGGGTGCAGAAGGAGGGGTTGGGGTCGTGGTTTGCCCTCCAGGAACAGAGCTCGACACTTCTGTGATGTCTTTGTGAGGCAGGGTCTGTTTAGTATGTTGATGTGGAGGTCATTAGAGAACTTGGGCAAGTTGACCTAACAGGCTGGCGAACATGTGGAATAGCTGCACTGTGCCCAGAGCAGCCCAACAGCTGTCAAGTCCGAACAATCACACTTTGATTCACTGACACATGACTACTTCTGTTTCACAAGCACACCCACACACACGACTTTGTCGGTCCTCGCTTACCTGACCAACTCTTCATTGTAAAGGGACTTGGGTGACTCTCGTCCCAGGATGTAGACCTGACCCTTGAAGACAGACAGCTGTACTTTGCCCTCCACATTCTCCTGGGACTTGCCTATGCAGTGTCGCACAAACTCGCACTCCGGACTGTACCAGAAACCTGAGGACAGCAAGCAATGTATGAACATAAAGTATGGTGGTAAAGTTTTGAGACCAAAGCCTCTGTAAGTGCTCTGATAATGTTGCTCAATGTCACCTATAAAGACAAATCAAAGTGTCACTAACTTTATTGATATTTGTATTTATATATTTACATCTATTATAAATGTCATTAACTTGACAATGGCAAACACCTAGGATGGCTCGTAGAGAAACAGGCTCCTCCTCTGCAAATCCTCTGAGCAGCAGGGTCCCTCTTTCATGGGCTAAAACTCTTTATTCTTTGGTCTCATTTCTATTCCAGGTGAAGTTCATACACCCCTTTCTTTTGTCTCATTTCGCTGACCTGGCCCGTCAGCCTCTGAGACAGATGGGCGAGGGATGTGTCTGTCTATGTTCAGAGGTCAGGCACGCCCCACTCAGCAGGGGTCCTCCTCTCATCAGCAGCTGACCTCCACCTCATCATCTGGCCATGTTCAAAGACACAATCCTTCCCCGTTTCCATTGCCTCCGAATTGGCACATAGTGTCGGACATGACAATTGCACAGAGGCCCCAGTTTGGTTCAGAGTCAACTAGATTTTATACAATGTCAGTTCTGTCTACATGACACTGCAAGTGTCTCTGGTGGTTATTTTGGGAGTTTTCTGCATTAGATTAATTAATGAATCATTTGTCTAGTTTCAGAAATAATACCTTTGAAATCGACTAAGTAATTAAATGCCCACTAATACAGATTTAGCTCTTGCTTATTTTCCAGTTCCACCAGTAATTGCTGCAAATTAAAACATGAAAATTTGTTTGGGTAAACGGTGACTTATTAATGCAAAACAGATGCAGGACAGGTGCATTGTTAACATAAGCCCCAAAGCCAGCCGTCTGATACCTATCTGCAGTTATTAATGATTTAAACCCACAATGGGTTTAATCTCTGCCCTGCTTCTGAAGGTAGCACCTTTATGTGCGTTTGCTTCCTGTCTCTGGAGGGTATAACTGAAGTGGCCTAGTAGTCAGTCTCTAATGGCACTGATCCTATTATCTGGATGAAGGTGCAGGAGACTGCAGACAGAGCAGAAGGGATGATTAAGACACCTGAGCCAAGAGAAGCTCTCACACACACACACACACAAACACGGACGTAGGTAAGCATTTAGCATGTTCACTTCTCTTATATAAACGCCAAAGGGTTGAGCCTTCTGCTGGTACTGGATTCTTATTGATTATTGGGGTAATCATATAGTGGCCAGTATTAATTTTTTTTAAACACATAACAAGCAACCCTGATTCAGATCCCTTCATTTTTTGGGTTAAAAAATACCTATGTAATGGTGACGAAGTTTCTAAATTACCCAATTCCTGTGCTGCAGTTTCTTGCTGGACCTACATATAGTCTGATGGTATAAAGGAAAATGTCAATTAATTTACAAAATGACATTTTCATGGACAGCAACTCAGATTTGAGCCTCATCTGTCCTTACCTGAAAAGGAATATATGGCATGTCTGGCTTTAAAATACAATGACTAACCAATATGCCTTAAAATAAAATGGAGCAAAAGACAATACATGCAACAGAATAAGTAAAACTATCTAAGATGTATTTTAGGGACTTACCGTTGTAGACTTGTTCAGAGAACTTGATACCCAGTCCCTGTTTGATCCGGCGTACTTCTTTGTCCAAGGTGAAGGTCTCAATGTCTAAATGGGCATTCAACAGAATTGTGCCTCCTGGGGTTTCATAGATCCCTGACAGACAAATCAACAAAAATGAATTAATGAATATTTGCACAAAACGCAACAGCAGCATAATATATTGTCACTCATGATTTTATAAAGTCTGCCACCTTTTGAGACTCCAATAGACCCCTTAATTTTAAATCACAACCAGCGGTGGCAGCATCATCAGATATTCATGGGAGCATAAACTACGAGCCCTGTTCATCTGAATTAACTACAAGTAAACCGCTTTATTAGCCATAAGCTTTCTGACAGACAGGCCTTCACAGAACTCACAAAACACGGACGAACCTGTCCTGGGTAAATGACAGGGTAGGAGGCCCCTGCCAGCCTGGAGCCTGGACCAGGGCTCTGTATACCCTGCAATTTACCCCCTCTGGACAGGGAGGGAGGGGTGAAAGGAGAAAAGATGAGGTAGATGACAAGAGAAGCTGTCAATCAAATGTCAGCTAAAACAAGAGGAGGGCCGGGAAAATACTACATGACAGATTTGACAACAGAAATAGGGGCTTTATCAATGACATCCATTTTGTGAGCACTGAAATTTTGAAAAACTGAGTGCAGTTTCGTCCATCCAATACATGGTTCCTCACATCATCTGTCAATTGGACAGATAGTCAATCTTCTGATGCTGCCAAACAGATACTTCACTGCAGCCAACACCACGCTGACCCCAAACACTCTTTTCTGAGTGTTAACAGATGAACGCTATTTAATCTCTTCCAATCTGGCAAGCAGTGGAGCTCAAATCTGCATGACCCCAAATACTCCAGCACCAGTCCTGATCTGAAAATGGAGAAGCACTTACTTTGTGCTGGCAGCCAACAGAGCTTAGCAATGCTGCTAATTGTCTAAAGCCTCAAAAAGGTTGCCACCTGAGCTAGAACGGCTTGTGGCTTTTTGGTGATCCAGGGCCACAGAGGGCACGTAGGGACATTTCCGCTGGCTCTATCAGATAAATAAGTTAAAAACTGCCCTCCAACACAACTTGGCTTAAGTTCTCCAGAAGAGAGCTAGCTTAACAGAGAAGAAAACAATGAAACGCTATCTGGGCAAGTGCCAACAGTGGCAGTTGAGTTAAGCTTAAAGAGACAACACCCCCAGTGGTTTTTGATGTTTTAATCTTTTATATCTTTTGCTGCAGGTATGCTAACCATGCTGCAGGCCTGGAATTAATTCTTCCAGCGCAGATTCCCCCCCCCCCCCGACCCTTTGGCCAAACTGTTAGTCTAGCATAAACGGGCAAGACATCTAAATAAAAGCAGATAATTATTTAGGAAGAACAAAGCACCAATTTGCCATTTTATGTATAATTAATTTCAATAAATGAAAACTGTGCAGACACAAGTAACTACATTTAAAATATGTTACAACTATTCTTTTTAGTGCCACTAACCGAGTTTGACAGCAGCAAGGACTGGACATAAGGCAGCCTGTTCATCATCAGAAAGATACAGCCATTTCCGTCTGCTTTGACAGGTGCACCTCAGCTAACACCCATCACCAGTGCACAGGTCAGAGGACCGACAGCACTGTGACAGGTGGGAAATGTTTTTCTGGTGCACAGGCTGTTGTACGGATGTTTTGTAGCACAATGACAACATTCTTGACAAACCATTTCAATCCCCTCCGCCTCCCTGACCCCATACAAATAAATATGACCCAACTCAAATAGGTGTGACATGTCCCCATTCAATCTCTCCCATGATCTATTGTGCCATTCCAGAGGAGACCAACATGCCCACTCGATGGTAGTTATTCAACCACTTGGACACCTTGTGCTCCACCTCTTCCTATTGCTTCAGTGGAGAAAAAAAGCTTTGATCTTTTGTTCAGCCGAGGGGAGAGAAAAGTGGGCTTCCCATTTTCCAATTTCTACCTGCCAAGTTGCGCCACAGCCTGTTGGCCAGTCAATTTGCCAATCATAGCGCATCGTGTCGTGGGGTAAAGTAGTGTGTGTGCGCGTCATACAAGGCCATAACAGCTCACTGCCCTTGTATATTAGCTGTGGTAACACATGTAGAGACCTAACAAAGGAGCTTTGTCAGTAGCCTGTTGATACCAAAGATAAAGAGACAAAACATCCCTGTGCCCATATGTGATCGACTGCATTTCGGTGTATCCAGTGAAGCATGTGCGCCGTTATCTTGTTCACTGTGTGTATTCTTCATTTGTGTGCATGCATAAGTGAATGGAAGAAACTTCAGTGCATGATTCCAGGTGAACCAGAGTAAAACATTTCCTTTGAGGAGAGTGTGTTTGCCAACCAGCCCACTTTTATGGAAGTGGAATAGCAAGTGTGACACTTAAAGCACTCATGTAAATTAACTGCAAATTGCATGACAGTCCTGGATACTGAAAGGAAAGGGTTTGAATGGTTGTAAAATGAAGTACAAATATGTCCATCTCACCACATTTACAGTGTTTCACCATTTGTGTAAGTGAGGACGCCTGTCAGACTCATTTGGCACAAATAGAAAAAATGTCACAACCAAGACAGATGAAAACAAATTTAATTTTTTAATTCCTTACCTCGGGACTTCATGCCAATGAAACGGTTCTCTACAATGTCAATCCGGCCCACGCCATGCTTTCCACTAAGACAAAGAACCGACATTCAGTGGAAACACTCCTTAACCACTGCAAAAGAGTTTGTTTCTTTATTTATCTCCTCAAAGTATTCAATAGCTGAAAATTTATTTTAGTTTCCCCTGACAATTGAAATTAATTCCATATCATTAATTCATATAATGAAGAAGCACCAGCACTCACTTAGCCAGACAATCCATAAAACTAAGATTTCCCTGAACAGTCCCCGGCAAAATCATGCTGAAGGCTCAAAAGGATTGAAAAACAGGTTTTTCATTGGCATTATACAGCTCACCTTTAGTTCTTTTCATTCATTTGGACAGTTGGAAGGAAGAGAAGGGGATACAGTGGAAGAGACACATGAAGGAAAACTGGTGGGATTTGATCTCAGACCAACAAGTGGCAGATGCACATCATTCAAGAGGTGCTGAACTTAACCACTGCTCTACCGCTGGGCTTCCTTACAGGGGATATCTAACAAATCACACATGGAAGGTAAAAATGCTTTCCAATAAATAATTTACAGACATTAGGATATGCCTTATGCTTACCCAATGTCATTGAGGTATGAGAATATGTCCAGTGGCGAGTCCTTGGACGTGCCTTCCTTCATATTTGTCACAGTGACAGGTACTCCTAAAGGGGAAAAAAATAGTGATTTCTTAAATTATATCATACCATCATACAAATAGCAAACAGTAAAGATTCCTTATGTTAATATTTAAAGTTGGATTTTGATGACTGATGAAGCAATGTCACATTCTACAATGCATTTCTATTTTGAGATTGAAAAACTGAAACTGCAATTAATGTTTTTTGTAGGTTGATAAGACTGACGCATTTTGATTTTGAGGACCATTTCCTGAACAAAGTAAATTTATCCCATTGTATTTGTTTTGATGCAAAAAAATGACTGCAGCAAAGACATTTATAAAAAGGTACCTTTCCTATACTGCACATTTACTCAAACATAGGGAAATTAGCATTACTTTCACAGCCGTTATGTTACCGATGGGAAAATCATCTTTTGATGCAGTTGCGAATTCTTCAGGTATCACTACTAGAACAGTGGCAAATTTAATATAAATGCAAATGTAATAGCAATACAATGGCCTGACATACCCGCCTTTCTTCTTTAAGAAGAAGAGTGATTTTCACAGAAAAAAAAAAACAGCAACGAGTTGAGCTGACAAGTGCTCATTTTCTGAGTCACTGAAATCGTCAGCTAAAAGTGAAAACCATTACAAAAGGAGGTGGAAAAGGGCTAATACATTCAAAGACCCTGCTCATTTGAAAGCTGTGAAATCGTGGGCAAGCTTCCACCTAATTCGATTACTCATGCAGATTTGTTACCCATACTCTCTTCAGCACTGAGATTTTTTGCACCACCGAGTGTTTGTGTGTTCATGCACATGTGCAGGAGACAACCATTTGCAGATTCATCACCAATATCCCTAAACAAAAAGATACCCATGTCAACGCCGCACATCCACACCCTTCCTCTCCAAAGCCAGTTAAACCAAGTACACATCAATCACTGATGAAACAAACATGACACATGGTGTGTGTCCGTGTGCGGACTACACAGGGAGAGGAAATAAAGCTGCATATATTCCCTCTCCATCCGTCCAGAATTTAGTCCTTTACATATTTTAGCATGCTTGCAGTTGTCAGTCAATTAGCTTTGAAGAGAAGAGCAGCACTTCTGGTCGCCTTTCAACCAGCGTTTACAAAGCCCTGATAGGAATGACACGTGAAGACACTTTTTTTTTAGACAAGGGCTTTGTTGATGGCCCAGTCTCATTTCGCAGGAATCATGGTGGCTCCCATGGAAGAAAAAGTAGCGCCTGGTGCAGGAGAGGCCAGTATGGATGATGCATTACTAAAACCGCACCCCCCCCAGATACCTAATAATTAGATTAAAAGTTCAAATAAATAAAGTGTCTGGATGTGGGAGTGTAGGGGCTGGCCTTCCGTCTCTGTGCTCTCTTTTTCCTCGCTCTCTCCATCATGCAGGTTCCATCATTCACCGAGGGGTCTTTTTCTCCCCGTGATCCTTTTCTTCAGTTTTTTTGCAGCCCAACAGTGCAGACAATGGGAGCGTAGACACAGTTGTAGGAAAAATTACTGCTTTACATTTTTCCCCTCTGTCTCTTTTTCCTCTCCACTTCTTTGGCATGAAAGGAGGGAGGGATGACATTTTTTTTCTTAAAAAAAAGGGTTGAGGAATGGAGAGTGTTTGACGGGGGAAAAGGTTCCTGTCGTTAAATATTCTTTTTTAATCAGTGAGAAAACTTTGGGGAGAAAGGCAGGGATGAAAAGGTGGGAGGGGGAATGAAATGAAACATTCTTGTGCTGATCTTGTGCTCAGAGGGAGGAGTAGACCCAGGCCTTTGTGTGGACAACTAAAACAGCTTTTGTCATAGGGTGCTCAATAAAAAAATAAAAAAGGCACAGGGAATATGTGTGAAACCAGACTAGACTTTACTACTGCATCACCATTTTACAAAAGCACATATCTCCAGCTGAACTGGCACCAACCTACTTGTTTTATAGTTCAACTTTGTCTTTAGGAAACTGGCTGAGTGAGATCGGTTCACAATTTCAGTGCAGATACACGCTAAATGGGATTTTAATTTACAGCTTTAGTGATCACAAATATTCCCACCAAATCTGCCAACCTTCTGAACTTCCCTTTTACTATTATAGCTCATAAAGCTGCCCATCTAGCACATGTTTTCAGAGGAGCTAGTGTCTCTCAGCCGATTGATGTTAATGCTCCGCAGCCCCCACTAGTGACCAGGGATGAAGGGACATCTGTGCCATTTGCCCCAGGCATGGATGTTTCTTGACATTTTCTCTTTGCGCAAACATGCGACACTTTCCACTATTCAGCCCGGCCCTCATGGCAATATATCTAATGAGCGTTTCTCTGGCCCCCCAGGGCTTTGTGTATTAGCTGGACTTAATGCTTCCGGCCCGTGTGTGCCCCTGGGCCAAACATGGCAGCTTTTGGACCAAGTAATACTGTGAGGGGTTAAGGATAAGTCTGGGTGGTCAGGAATGGTGATAAAGTGCAACCAGGTCAGCGTGAGAGCTGTAGCCCTGCAGCAATAACCATCCATGTTAAGTAACTGGGTGAGGATGGACACCATCCCTTACGGATGCATTATAGAAGTTCAGAACCGATAAACTAAAACTATTTCTTCATGATACAACAAAAACTAGTGTATCAAATGGGCTTTGATGGTGACAGATCTCAGAAGCCAAGCCTGGGCAAGTCCTGCCATTTTACAAATGAAAGTGGCAATTTAATTTGAGTTTAATTTGTCTTAAAAATCGGACATAATTCAAGCTCAAATGTAAAAGGATATGGTTGCATTCAATAATGAAATACCAAATCCATTTCACAGAGATGATAGTTAAGACCAATTATAAGACTGATGTTTCCATTTGAATTAAAATGTTTGACGGAAATCAAAATGAACAACATCAGTTCTGAACTTTCAAAAAGTATGTGTGACATTTTTGGCAAGTTACATGTTTCTCCATCTACATCAGGGAAGTTGTAATTGTAAACAAAACCCAAAAAAGGCACAAACCGTTTCTGAACTCAATCTCCAGTACGTCGGGGACATTGGGAGAATCTTCTGGGTTTTTAGTCATCAGGTAGAGGTCAGCTGGAGCATGGCTCTGGGAAAGAAAAAAAAAATAATTTTTTTTATATATACACACACACACACAAACACACTCACTCCATTTCACACATTTTATTCCCCTTGACGAAGAACCAGGACCTGAGACCTCAAAGAACAGTACTGTGCGAGGCGATAATGGACAACTCAAGACACGGCAGGGAGAAGAAAAGACAATGACAAGTGAAAAAGGAGAAACCTGAAAACATGACCAGGAGTTGATTGAAGAGAAAAAAAAGCAATGTTCCATTTTTCTACTCTATTTGGTTTCATTTTCAGTGCATGGTCCTTCACAACAGGGGAAGGCGGGGGAAAGTGGGATGCAGCAAGAAGGAGAGTGGGAAAGGGCAAAAGGAAAATGACTCGCATCCACAAGAACAGTGAACACTTGACAAGCCAAAACACACCTGGTACTATGACAAGACCCATTTGAACAACACTACATCCTCAATAATAATCTGCCTTTCTGTAACAATCAGATTTGCTGATTCTATCATGTTTCTGTCTTCACCTCCTCTAATCTTCCATTTTTCCAGTTTTGATTTTCTGAGTGACATTTCCCTTCCATTTTATTTTCAAATGCAGAATTTTGCTAAATGGGCATCACACAACAAAGTCCACACCCTAAAGCCACTAAAGGTATCCTGGGTGACAGACGTTTGTAGTTTTCCAGTTGGTGGGAGCCTGAGTGATTTCAGTAAGTCATGGTTGGGACCTAAAAGAGCGTGGCGTCTGATGTGTCTGCCCAGCGATGTGGCCCTCTAACAATTACACAGCATTAGGACAAAACGATGGCCAATGTCTCCTGAGCTGAGGCAAATTGCAGGGGGACTATGCAAAATAACTACTGGGTGCATTTAAATGGAAAGCTTTACCAGACACCAAATCATCATACAATAACTAATCGGCATCTGCTCGTTGCCTGTCAGTGAGGAGAATACGAGCAGCGCAATCACTTTCCTTCCTTTTAACTAAACACCAAAATTGACTGGGAAGGCGCCCGTCTTCCTCTACTTTATTTTCTGCCTCAGCACCCTGAAAGATGCCAAATGAGAGCAAACCAGAGAGGGACAAAATGACTACTCTAAAAAGCCTTTTGATGCATATACTTTTTGAGGGGGGGGAGAAATGGACTGAATTTGAAATACCGGAGAATGAGAAAGTCTACGGTTCCTGTGGTGTTATATGCTGGCTGTAAATAAATGGTTGTCTTTTTTTCAGCCTTCAAATAAAATGCATTACAGCCAACAGTTTTAAAACTTAAAAGTGTTTATATAATACCTTTACAATTTTTGACATGTTATGCATGAAATCAACAGCAGCTCCAGATTTTGTCTTCTTGCCTAAAATAAATGCCTCTTTTTAAATCTAGCTCTGGAGAAGTATATATTTAGATTTCTGTTTGGGATGAATTTCAATGAACTTTGAGTTTAAAGTGACAATTTAGTTCCCCGTGCGAGTGTTTTTATTGCCTATGAAACAACACTGCACTATGGCTTAGTGAAAATACACCACATGATCAATTAAAAACCACATTTTAAAAATGTAGAGAAATTCATACCTCTGGCTGACTAATGCTTGAAAACTCAAAAAACAATGAGCTCAAAACATACAAGCTACTGGATACAAAGGAAAAAAGAAAAATAAGAGGAATCGGCTCATTTCCAGTGAGCGAGAGATCAATGCATTTCAATTCAAACCCCCTGCAGGTGGACCTGTCCCAAAGCCATGGCCCTGAAAGAGGGGAAAAGGTAGTGACAGAGAAGGTGGGGGGCAGGGGGTATTGGTGGGAAATGGGGCATGAAGCACACCATCATGTAGCACAGAGCAGCTCCTTTGGCAGTCTTTGCTTCAGCCATATTGTTGTGCTAAACGTGACCCATACAGCAAAAGAGAGGGCTGACGCATGAACTTAAAGCAAGTAAATTTCTATCTTTCCACATATTAGTTGCCTCATTGGTTTTCAATCGCAGCCAACAGAGCCAAAAAAGGCAGAGGTGGCAGGAGGGAGAGGGGGAGGAAAGGAAGGGAGAGTTGAGAAGGAGATAGAGAAAAGGACGGTAAAAACATCTTTGGCGCAATGGATTGGAAATGACGCTTAAATCACCACGTTTCAAGTCTGTCCCTCTCTTTAAAATGCAAACACAGCAAATTGAGACAAAAATAAAATATACACATGATGTGCTGGAGATATATTCTTAACACCAAGGATGATTTGGTTTATGTTGGGCCCTCATCTGAATTTAATGATAACAGGCACTTCTACATGGAGGCAAAGCCCCAGTGATGCTGTGATGGACACTGGGAGCACTCGTTAAGAATTACAGGTCAGACCAAGCAGACCTGAGGGCAGCGAAGGCACATGACAAACGCTGACCTCTTTGCTTCAAAGCACACACACACCTACAAGCCCAACTTCCTTTCCCTACAGGCAGTCCGGTCCATCCATCTCTCCAGCCAGCCATGCGACTAGCAGAAAACAAGTTCTCATTTCCTCTTCGTGAGCAGGGGCTCGTCGTTACGCTCCTTTACTCCTGGTCAACACGAGCAGGGGCCCCCACCCATCAGCTCCCTGACCAAACAGTGGAGTGGGCCCGGGGAAGCTCACTGACAGAGGCTATAATTAAGACCGAGGCGAGGTTTTAATGACTCAGGACGAGTGTCAGGCAGCCTCAGGCTGGGCCCTGACTGCTCATGTCTGGAGGGACAGAGACAAAGGGAGGAGACTGAGTAAATAGGGGAGTGCAGGGTGTGGAGCCATCTATAATGACATACTGATAATCAAATTTGATGAGTACCAACAAAATAAGAAATGTAGCATATTAGAAAATAATACAGCTCTGATCTGTTGATGCCAGTCAAGGGGTGGGTGATATAGATCACAAAATGTTACATCGCAAATGGAAATGTTGCTTATGGCCAATCCTGTGAATTAAACCCTTGATAAATCCTAATCAACATCCTGTAAATCCAATATTGCCACAAAGTCATCCTGCTCACAAGCGGAGACACTGAAAGGATAGCATTTAGAATCCAATATCTTTCATTGACAGACCGATGACATAGTATATAGTCATATCACCCCACCCCAATGCCAACAAAAGCAGATTCTATGTGGAACCATGATTTGTTCAACTTAACGACAACCTCTGCCTCAATGCAGTGAACAGGTTTATGCTAATAGTATTAAATTTTACTGTATAAACATGATAAAAATATGGGTGACGTTGTCCTCGGCGCATGTCTTCACATAGGTTGCTGCCAGATGGAGGCGAGTAAATAAGTCATTGTGCTAAAGGAAAGATGCTTTAGGGCCATCAGGAAGGATACACTGTTAATCATAGAGTAACTGGAACTCTGGTGAGTCTTATCTACAGGAGAACATATGAGCGACCATTTGGACATTTCCTAGTCTGACTGTTGAGCAGAGAGGGGCCTTTGTGCCACAGGTGGGGGGCGTTGGATGGGTTTGAATAGTTGAGATCTTCCCTGAGCCTTTAGGGCTGTAACTGGAGGAGAGAGAGGCTGATACAGAGGAGATACTTGAATAAGATGACCTCTTTCAGATGCAAAAAAAAAGTCCAACTGCCAGAAGGGCCAGGGGTTGTGGCTACTGAAAATTACTCAATCACAGCTTGTTCCAATGTTCAAAATAAAATTGTGCGCCCTGGGTAATGTATTCAAATCCTTTTACCACTCTGGACCTCAGCACCATAAATATTTCATTGTATTTAATGCCATCAATCGATTCAATATTGGAGTAAATGGTCCAACACAAAACCCCTGAATGAAATCACTTGCACAATACTGCCATCATGCATCGCTATGCTATTGAGCCAGTTCGTCTCATTCTTTTCAAAACATTTCTCCACAGGGCGACCACTAAAGAGGCAGCGGAGGGGTGGGAAAGGGACAGAAAGAGCGAGAGAGATAGAGGTCTGTGAGTTACAGTGGCCCTGCCCCTGCATCTCCAACTCCAGCAGCGCAGGCCCCCTCGCCTCCCCACGATACCCCGTCCATTGGGGACTCATCTGTCTGGCGTTCCGTCTTTATACTTTACTGTTACTGGTGACATTTTGGTGTCACGGTGTCACGATGAAGTGGCTCCCCTCCCACGTCGCAGCCCGCGGCGGCGCAACCAGTGGAACAATGAAGTCCCGAGGAGCTGGGGCTGGAACTCAGGAGGCCCCAGCTGGGCGCAACACCCTAACCCTTCCCCCTCCCTGGCTCCCATGAAATCGGGAATTAGTCGAAGCGTTGCTGACGACAAGTCAGTGTCTGTGTGTCCCAGGCTCTTCCCAGGGCCCGGCGAGGACCCGGGGTGAGGAGAGACAGAGACATAGACACAGCGACCAAGAGATGGCAGCTTTGGGGGTCACTGGGTGCAACCTGTATGTACTGTGTCGACCTCTGACACCAGCAGAGATCAAACTCAGTCTCACCCATGGCACTGTGAGAGAGGGAGTCGTGTTTTGTCTCTGGTGGGGCTGGCATGGGTCAGCAGGAGGGACGGAAGCCTTACTGCCGTGTTATTTTTACGGTCACTTAAAGTGGATGATTAAGAAATAAACTACTTTGATCAAAGTCAGGATTGTCAGTTAACCTACAATTGTGCAAAATAACTGGTGTTACTTAAGACAAGTGACTTCTTGATACTTGACCATTGCTTATTCATAACAGTGAATATTTGTGGTGCAGTGGATCACAGTTGATCCACAATCTGTACATATCTCTCCCCCCCACGGTTCGGCACGCATGTGAACTACAGATTACTTGCAAGGTTTAACCATCAGAGTGTGACAGATTTACTGCCACCGTTACCCATGTTTTATATGACAATTCCCTAAATCTCGATGTAGAGTTGCAGTGAAACAATACAAGACAGATGGCGCTGAAGGTTGATTTGATTAATCAAGCAGTTTTCACATGAAGAGTGCTGAATCCAATGAATCAGGGATGTACTGTATGTTGCAAGAGGGAAAGAAGTGCAGTGAGGAAGAGTCATTTGTCCCACTTGTAATATATATATTTCTTTAAATCCCAAAACGTTACCCGTGAGTTTTGTGATCTGTTGCACGACTAGTGTATATGCAAAGACATTTCTTTAGTTACGTTTAGTATATGATGATATCGGTTTAAGTATCGATTAACTTTTACTGCAAGTTACCTTAGGATTCTCCAGGATGCCAGACTCGTAGCTGCACAGACAAGACATAGTTGATAAAATTACAGTATTTATTTCAGATTAGAAAGACATGATATTGAAACAGGAACTAAAGGTGGATCACACCAGTCCTACGCACCTTATATGCATGAGGTTGGCGTCCATGCTCCAGGGTGCCCGAGGAGTGACAGGCACAGGGATGCCATGTTTCTACAGGTAAGAGAGAAAGCTATGTTACATGCAGTTTGCCTGTATGCTGTATTCTTTAGAGTCTTTCAGAGATATTTGTCTGTCCATAAAGGTCTGAATAATAGGAACCAAGCAAACCACTTCCAGCGGCTGTTTTTTGGCCTGCAATGTTACTAAAAAACACATTATTCCTCAACCTGCTTTTGTCTTTAAGGAGTCCACAGGGAAAAGAAAAAACCAAAGAAAGATATTTTCTGTATTTTTAAAGAGGATAACTCAACAATTCAGTGTTTTAAGATTGCATGATTTCGCAAGTATTCCACAAGCCAGCAAGTGACTGGTGTGGACTGAAACACCATGACCACCCTCTAGTGGGGAAAAACTGGTCTATCCCACCAACTAATGGGACTATATGAACAAACAGCCAAGGAAGGCGTGTCTGGTCTCAGTAATATAAATCTAAGAACGGTTAGGTTTAGTGTAAATAGACTTACAGTTAGAGAGTAGGGATTAAATAAATCCTATTGAATTCTGTACTACAGGCATCCACACACAAAATAGTTTTTCATGGCAAAATTAAAAAATATATACCCAATATGTGACATCTCAACATCACTGTTAAGTAAATAGAGTAATTTGGACCATTTGACAGCGATTTTTGCACCCTGGTAACTTCTGATGGGAATGTTTGGACAGTATATAAACCAACCTGAAATATGAATTTTGTGATTTTCACACACTAAGTTACCTGTGCATATTCCATCAGGTCTGTCCTCCCACGGAAGCGGGTGTAGAACTCAGGGATCCTCCACGGTGCAATGATCTGAACAGCACAAAGGGGGAGCGCGAGAGTAGTGGCTCTGCAGCAGCACCAACACATGCTGTGCCACAGTACACGACATCTCCATGCAGTGAAGCAGCAAATCTTACCTTAATGTCAGGGTAGAGGGCGTAGCATGCAAGTTCAAAACGTATCTGGTCATTTCCCTGAAAAGCACAGACACAATGGTTCAGCTGTACCACATGCGAGCTGTGTCAGTGTTCATCTGTATTTATTGACACCAACAGCAAGTGAAAATGTGCACAGTAGGGCTGCAACTAACACCATTGATCACATCCTGGTGGATTTTTCATTTAGCTGTACAGTGCTCCATCTCTTACATCACAGGGGAGCAATCTGCATTATCTCAATTACTACAAAATGAAATTTTTTTTAAACTGCTGAAAAAACACTTGGGGTCTGTATTGTAACCGTATGATGTCGTATGTCTCCATCTACTGGCAGACTACAGACACTGCATTTCCACTGACAGTCGAAATTTAATACTAGAGGGTACATTAATGACTTAGTATTGGCTTAGTTAAAATAAAGTTGACATTCAACCCTGAAAACACAAATCCTAGTATAGTGCAATATAGTTTCTGTTTAGAAAGGACTGGCTGAGGCATCACTGTGGATCAAGCACATAGCAATTAACCACACTATTTAGAGTTTGATTCCAGTATAAGAAATTGTGTCTTTAATGCCATATTATTTCACCCGACTTACTCTTCTGTCCCAGCTCTACAATAAATGCAAGAAAACAAATAATCTTTAAACACATTTCATGTGGGTGCTGGGATTTAGTCATATTAGCAGATTCTTTGATATTTTCCTTCTCCGAGTGTAGCCTATTATCTTGTTTACCTTTCCTGTGGCACCATGGGAGACAAAATGGGCACCTTCCCTGCGTGCAATCTCGACCTGTCGGCGGGCAATGCAAGGCCGTGCTACTGAAGTGCCCAACAGGTATCGGTCCTCATAGACAGCATTAGCCTGAACCGCGGGCCAGATGAAGTCCTCCACAAACTCTGCACGCAGGTCTTCAATGAAAACCTACACGGGAACAGAGGTCAGGACACAGAAAGGAGCTTTGTGTCAAGTCTTTTTCTATTCATCTCTGGGCCATTTTTTAAGAGAGAGATGTTTAATGAATTTATGACAGCTTTCCCTTTTTAGGAAAGGAAATAACGCATGATTGTTTGCCACAAACAAGCTTTGTCTCCTACTCCAAGTAGGTGATGTAAAAACCTTGCTCACTCAAGAATCAGAATAAAGCAGCTAACGATTTCCATTTATTACATCATGTTAGGACATTGTGCATCAGGAGACTAGAAACTTGCTTTTGGTCAGACGCACACATTGTTAAGGCCATAGAGAACACTTTTAAAGCACTTCTTTACTGGTGTACCCAGGTGCTTGGGGGAAGGAGACATCCGAGATTTCACAGTCAGCTGGCAAATAGTACTACATTCATGAGCCATTTGGTATCCAACTGCAAAATGATTGATCTTCAGCTTCTTGAATGTCAGTGTTTCCCCACCAGCAAATTAATGCTAAATATTCTAAAGAACCAGTATGGGGCACCCTAGGAGTCAACGCACTGACCATAAACCACAGCATCCCTGGTTTCAACCCGTCAACCTTATATTGAAAGAGGTCAGTCCTTTTATTTATTGATCCCACTTCTATCTCGCCTCATTTCCTGTCGAGAGATGTACTGGTAAGTACACTGCTAAACAAAATTAAAGGAACACTTTTAAAACATATCAGATCTCAATGGGGGGAAAAAAGCATGCCGATATCTATACTGATATAGACTGGGTAATGTGTTAGGAATTAAAGGATGCAAATGAAAATCAACCTACACTGCTCACAGTGGCAGACCTGGAAATTCTGGTGTTCTATGGCAAATGCCAGTCGAGCCGTTTCTGATTGTTTGGTCAGAGACATTCACACCAGTGGCCTGCTGGCGGCCATTTTGTAGGGCAGTGCTACTCCTGTTCCTCCTTGCACAAAGAGCAGATACCGGTCCTGCTGCTGGGTTAAGGACTTTCTACGGCCCGGTCCAGCTCTCCTAGAGTAACTGCCTGTCTCCTGGAATCTCCTCCATGCTCTTGAGACTGTGCTGGGAGACACAGCAAACC
>JAVQJF010023234.1:0-17029 GCA_036023855.1 Gadopsis marmoratus | reverse complement strand
GGCGCTTAGCACACATTACCCACGGCTGACCTGGGGTCTCAAAACAGCTCTCTCACACACACACACACACACACACACACACACACACACACACACACACACACACACACACACACACTACCTCTGCACAGTGCGCTGTCCTGGCGTGAAGCAGCCTGAGAACAGTGACCCCTCGATTCCATGTAGCGGAGCCAACTTACAACACCGCTGGGAGGCTGGAACGATCATTTGTTCCAGAGAAATCCCAGATCAAGTCGGGTATTTTTAGTTAGGAGGGATGGGAGCGCTGAGCTGTCGGCCAATTTCAGGGGAAGCCAATTACTGTAGTTTTCTGATGGCTTTGAGTTTCGCCCTGTGCTATTATGCTGTACATGTGAAATCAGTGTTTGGATAATGCATTTTGCAGATCATGTGCTTAATAGATATCTGGAAACATTTAGAGGAAATTCTGACAAGAGTTTACTCATGAAAAGGGAGTAGAAGTAAAAAGCATCAGTTGATTTTCCCTGTCTGGACACACAGATCTACATTACACACATGGCTCAAAGTCCTTGACTCACTGCTGCTTTCTCTTTTTTTTTAATATCTTTAATTAGGACTGAGGAAGGAGGGAGAGCGAGAGAGGGGGAGAGAAAGAGAGAGTTAGCAGCTAATAGACTTCCAGTTCTCCCACTGACGAGAACGCCCTGACTCCCCGAGTGAGCGGCCATTCAATCAGATTGACACAAACTAGCCAGTGGCGTTTCATTATCTCAAGGAGCTCCACGCTGCTGCCTTGAAATTTTCAAAGGGAGATGGAAATGGTTGCGGGGGTGTAGGAAGCAATGAGGGGAGTTTGTTTTTGTGATGTCACCACCCCCCTCATAATTAAAGTCTAAACATCCTCTGCAGTGTAGGTGTATGTATTGGAGTTAGACAGAGCACTCGCTGTTGCTATAGAAGTCATAAATGTGTGTTTCCATTTTGTTAGTCTTGAAGGCGCATGGCATTTCTGCATGTTTGTTAATGCTTAGAACAATCAGATTTCTACACCATCTGCACTTCTATATATAAATCAGTACAACTTGAGGAAAATAAAACAGACGGTACAATATTTGACTTGAGGGCTACATAACACTGTGTACAGTCTGAGGGGGGAATCAATTCAATCTGGAATGCTGGAAGCTGGCATCTTGAAATTGAAAAATACAGAGAAGCTCGACAAGGGGAGATACGGAGATAGGTACATCTTGTCCTTGCGGTGAAGCTTTTCGATATCTACAGCCACTGTCATCCTATCATGGTCATGAGAACATTTCTAGACTGGTATGTCTCTGATTCTCCCTCGTACGTCATGTCTGAGGGTCACTGCCTTTAAATGTTGCTCTTTTTGGCCTGAAGGGGCTCCCGTAATCACACCGATGACGAGCAGGAAGATTTGAGAAGTTCAAAATGGGAAGAAAATTACTTTCTCTGAGGGAAAATGGCTCCATTTGTAATGAACATTACAAAAGGTCAATTTTTTTTTTAACCTTGACAGCGATCAGACCGAACCCTAGTTAACCAGTAATCACCGGGTTTCTCTGTGCAAGGTCTGAGCTTTTGTCCTGTGTTGGAACCAAGCCAGCTGTTCCACTTTTACACACTGCATTAGAAAAGTACAAAACATGTCCCTGAATGCTGTCTCATGTTACTGTGTTGTGATTGGTTGAGTTCTTTTGACCGTGTGCAGGATAGACTTTCAACCGGAGATAAATTACATATTCGCTGATGAATAAAAAGATTTGATTCAAGGACTGATGCCCAATTATACCATACAGAGGAACAACCACATCAGACTGTAAGATTAGATTAGATTCAACTTTTTTGCCATTGCACAGAGTACAAATACTGAACCAACTAAATTGAATTTAGAATCTAACCAAAAGTGCAAAAAGCAGTAAAGTGCAGACTAATATGAAAAACAGAGAGGGGTTGATATGAATCCTGTAAGCAGAAACTTGCAGAAATACTAGTAATTTATTAGTTTACAACTGGGGAGTCTCTTCACCGTGTGGTGTATGGAATGACATTTGTGGATCAAAGACAGCACGTTTGCAGATTTAGGGGGTCTGGTCTCTGCAATAACATGGAGGCTTTCACGGGTGAAAACTGATGCAAACAACTTTACAGTTACGGAAAACAGACACTGGAAAGAAACAACGAAGCAGCAGCTGTCGTTCCCTAAACTTAAGAGAGTTTGTATGTAGACACAAGAATTGAATGGTTCTTTTTGTTTTAATAGGCCGACTATGAAATCCCATAATAAACACTACTTGAATCAAGTCACGGCAATATCACAAAATAACAACTTTTGACAACAAAAAAATTCCTCAAAAATCTAACCTTCATCTCTGTAAAAAATAAGTCCAATATATGAACTTCACACAGGCACCAGCAATGTTATTTGTTGCTTGAAGAGATGCACAAACATAATTTCAAAGCCTCCACGATAAACTGACAGTGGAGACAGCCGTTGGTTTCTTTTTGCTTCCCCCATTTCATACAGTTTCACCATATTTTTATGGCGTGTGTGTTTGTTGTGTGCCATGACAGTATTCTCCAAATCGGCACAGCCACATTGTAATTTAACACGTTTGCAATTTGCGCCATCTACTGGAGATTTCCTGTTACTACAATAGCATCACCATTTCACAACAAAACAGCAACTTACCTTATTCTTGCTCTTTGCATTCATACATGTCTGCAGGGCCGACGTGCTTTTGGGCCGACTCAACTGGCCCTTTTTTTTTGTTTTCTCTGACCGAACCTTCTTCTTCTTCTTCTACTGCCACCTACAGACAATAGACTTGTATCTCCATCCCTGCAACCAAAGCTCTGTACCTGCGGCCCATCGTCAAACAGGACGTTCGCCCCATTGGTTTCTTCCTTGATTGACAGTGTCACTGACGCCGGGCTGGCCAATCACATTTTTAAACCCCTCCTCCTTTGGCCTCAGAGCTCATTCATGCCCCGCCCACACCTGAAGGTGAAAATAATCCATCGATCTCCGATTGACTTGAAGGACTGAAGGACTGAAGGAGCCTCATTTTCATTTCGGTCTACTAGCAAACAACAGAAACATGAAAGCTAAACGCTGCAGTCTGTGTGTTCGGACGCACTACCAACAGGGCAAAGAACACAGAGCTAAGTTTCCATGAGCTGCCGAACCGAAAAACTGAGCTTTTAAGAAGACAAGTGTAGATACAGACGTGAGGCATCAGCAGGAATAATGGGAACGCGGTGGAATCCGGACCCTCAGTGTGTCTCCGCATTTTGTCACAGGTCAGTCAAACATCCAAATGTCAGGGTTCGGGTAACTACACTGCTGTAAGCTAAGTCCAAACATTTCGACCGTGACTCACTTGTGTAGTGGAATGGGGCTGAATCAGAACGCTATGCAGCATTGTGTTTGTGTGCCTTAGCAAACTACACTAACTTAGTTAGTTAATAACTTAGTTAATAACAATATTGAGTGTGTCCTCTCCGGTAGACAGAGTGCTAAATCATTCTTGTGACAAATGTAGTGGTTTTTCTTTAACTAGCCGCAAGTATCTTGTTAGTGTTCCAGCCCTTTAGCTGCATATTATTTGTGGCGCCGACGGTTTCTCTTTCGGTGGGCGTGGTTTTTAGACTATGACGCGTTGCGTCTCGGTCTCTATACGCCATCTCATTGGCCCCTGCGCTTTGTTGGAGCGACGCGTCAACGCGGCCGCCATGTTGGAAATGACTGCGTGTATAAACAAGAGATCAATACAAATTTAGCTCTAATAATATTAATGTACAAAAAGATTGATCATTATAACTTTAAGCACCTTACTGATGTATTGCTCTAGTGTTTGTTTGGGGAGTGGCAGGGTTGGTAATATACATTATCAGGTGTGTGTGTCTGTGTGTGTTTTTGTGTGTGGCTCGTATATTTGAAACATGCCTGTACTGTGATCTGAATGTGCATCTATTTCCTCATTTGTCTGATGCGTGTAACATAATCTACATTATGATCTGCTTAAATATGCTGTGGTGGTCTGGGGGCAAAATAATAACTTTTTAGAAAAACACTTTAATTGATAATATGTTCAAAAGCTGCTTTAAACGTATAATAAACGGAATTCTTGCCACAGAAAAGATTAACATCATGGGGTCAGATGTTGTCCTCTCTTCCACTGTTGATGGAGGTGAAGTCAGAACCATTTGGGCATAAGACGTCTAAGAAACGGCTATTTTGAAAACCACAGGGAGATTTGATTTCTCTCTGTATCACAACATACAACCTTTGCTCATTAACCTACCTTCTAAATAGCACCTTAAACACATATGTTGGTCCAGTGAAGCTGTGGAGCCATAATGTCACAAAAATTGTGACAGTTTTAGATCCTTGGAAAGGATTAAATTAGTGCAGTTAATTGTAAAACAACACTCATTCCTGCAGTACTCTGCAAGTGTACAGCCACAACAAATGGCTCAAAGAACCTTTCACTGTGCTACAAGGTCTCTTTTAATATATTTACTGCTATTTTGAAATTGTAAAATAAAAAATGTGTAATTGTTAAGGACAAATTTCAAGCAGAAAAGCATTCACTCTTTGACTTTTGGGTTAAAAGTTAGTGATTTGGCACCCCCAAAGGGTAAGAGAGGAAACTTGATCTTCAGAGATCATGTGACTCAACAAGTTTAGTTTAATGGTACTTAATACTAATAATACAAGAGAGGTACATGTGTGCTCACATTTGTTTGGGTTTCAGATTGTATGTTTTTATTGCTCTTAGGTTTTGGAGTGGAAACTCGTTTACCATACAGCAGACTTAATTTTGGGCAACTAGTGAATCACTGGTCTCTCAGAGGGGTCAGTTATTGACGCATAGTTTGCCTCTAAACTATCGTCTATTGTCAGTATAAAATGTGATGTCTTTTGTTTGTGTTCTTCATTTGAACCAAAACATTTAAAAGAAACATTATTTAAATGTGGACGAACTGGCCCTTTAAAGCTTAACGACAGTGCTGCAGAAACTTGCCAAAAGAGGGCGGTAGTTCATCAGACATGAGGGGCTACAGAGGAGGCGCGTGTCATGTTGAGAAAATGAACATTGTGGTCTGTGCGAAATGTTAACAGCAGCTCAGTAACCAGCAGAACGCAGCTTCTCCAGCTACGTGAAGCTGCGTTTGTTTATTTTGCAGGCAGACAACAAAAGTCAACTGTGTGAACTAATACAGCAGGTGGCGCTGTGCGCCGTGTTTTCAGCTCACTGCACACGAGCTGCATAAGGGGGGGGGGGGTCAAAATTCTCCCTGTTTAACTCACAAGCCAAACAATGTTTTTCCATCATTTCTCTTCATCAAAATATTCCTCAAAACGGATCCGAATGACACATTTTGGCTCTTCTGCCTTCCGTACTGTCTTCGGGGTTCTTCGCCGTCATTTTCTAACCGCGTCGCCCTGATTTGCATTTACGCGCGCAACACGGGACAGCCGTGGAAGAATTTCCCCCGAGGCAACATCAGTTGAACGAGTCCTTTGCGTATCGCTGCCATCTCTTTCACCTTAACTTCACTGTCCGCCGACAGCTTTGAATGACAATCGGGGTCAGTGGCAGCCTTTTCAGCTGGCTGGGTAAAGTGTGATCTGTAGGCACTGTTAAGAAAACATTGCATAAGAACATTAAGGGGACGGTCCGGCTGCAGGATTAGTATTTAGAGAGGCTCCGAGCCGCTATTGTGATGCAACATGTTGGTGCCAGTGTGTGTGATGGTCGGTGAGAAACGCTGTGTTTTTGGACAGACTGACTCTGGAGGCCCACTGAGCTGCGTGTTCAATGCAAATATATATATATATCTATATATTTAATTATATATATATATCTATATATATGTATATACACAGAGGAAAAATCGCAGGGCACTGAGGTATGCGTGCATAGGCGTTCTTGGCTGAAGGCTGGGTTTCACCAAGACCTCGCCTGGAGCTCAAGGGGGGGGGGTGAAAGAGTGGAGCCAATGGGAAGGCAGCTTCCAATCCAGCTCTCTATAACTCTGTTGTACAGCAGCTGAGCGATGCCACAACCAGGTTTCTGCAGCAGGGAGAGTTTCAGTGGACTATTGGCTCCCCAAAGCTGTGCGTTCAGTGAGCGCGCGCACAACACTCCTCCACCGCTCCACTCCTCCACCAGCGGCAGAATCCACCGGTGGACTTTCTTTACTCCGGACGGCTGCTGCCACCATGAGCGCCGGACAGACGTACGAGAAGAAGATCGCGTGCATTTTGACCGACCTGCCAGGATCTATGAGCTGCCACCCGAACTCCAAGGACTCTCCTACTCTGCCCGAGTCCTCGGTGACGGACATGGGCTACTACAGCGGACAGACGGCCCACGGCCAGCACGAGTATTACCAGAGCCAAGCGTACGGACAGCCCATGAACTCTTACCACCACCAGTTTAATCTGAGCGGAATGGGAGCCGCTGGAGCGTACGGCACCAAATCTGAATACCCCTACACGAATAGCTACAGACAGTACGGACACTACAACAGGGACCACCTGCAGGCTTCGCCCCCGAGCTCAGGTAAATGTGGAGGAAAGCGCCGGTGCTTTGGCTTTTCCTTTACTTGTTTGCGTCCCGTGTGCGTAACGTTGTCTGCGCCTTAACTTCACAATAGTCCTTTAAAAGCAAATGAGATCACGAATCACACGGTTCGCAATGACCAGCTAGTTTTTAAAAAAATCTAATTTACCTTTTTTTATTTGATGTAGTCTCTGTTATCTTAACCTGGATTTCTGTTTAGTTTATTTGGGATAGCTGACGTGGTAGAAATGTGAGACAATAACTATACTGTGACATGCCGACTTAGGTCAAATCACTTTCGATCTCCACAAATTTTGCCTCGCAAGGTCAGTGAAATATTCACTTGCCTGTAGGTTTGATTCCTGGTGTGTTTGCAGGTACACGGTAACGAACGTTTGCTCAGTGGCACCGGCTGATAATGTGTTTTTAACAGCCTTCCTGGGAGCGAGCCAGGCATTAACGGCTGGCCATAAAACAATGATGGTTTGATTTAAGCTAATAATATTCACTCCCATCAATATTAACATGCCACCTCTGGCCGGCCAATTTGGGAATTTGACCAAATGAAACCATCCCGTTTCAGTTTTGATATTTGTTTTGTGACATTTGGATCTTTGCAAGTCTTTGAAATTTCCATATTTTAGTTTTTAACTTTTGAGGATTTGCACTCTGTCCACATTAATGTGACTAATCATTCGTAGGCTAACATCTTTATCTGTTTTACGCAGACAGAGTCTCATATCCACACTTTGATTCCATTATGCTCAGCGTTCTACCGTTTATGGCTGCTAAAGGTTGTTCTGAATGGTGTATTTGATCAAAATATTCCGCTGTGCTTTTCAGTGAAAGAAGAGCCAGAGCCCGAGGTCCGCATGGTGAATGGGAAACCGAAAAAGATCCGCAAGCCGAGGACGATCTACTCCAGCTACCAGCTCGCTGCTCTGCAGAGGCGCTTCCAGAAGGCGCAGTACCTCGCTCTGCCAGAGAGGGCGGAGCTGGCGGCCCAGCTCGGCCTCACTCAGACGCAGGTACGCTGTCTGAGCCAACGTCAACACTTTTTAGGGTTTTCCCCCCCAATATGGCCAGCAGTTTGTTCTGCGCACAGCACTTGATTTCTGTCCCTCGGCTCGATAAGATGCAAGTTATTAACAGTGAAGACTCTGTGAGTTGACATGTATTTTAAAAAACCTATTCTCTAATTCTCCCAGGTCAAAATCTGGTTCCAGAACCGGAGGTCCAAGTTCAAGAAACTGTACAAAAACGGCGAGGTTCCGCTGGACCACAGCCCCAACGCCAGCGACTCCATGGCCTGTAACTCTCCGCCCTCCCCCGCAGTGTGGGAGAACAGCACCCCGCAGACAACCCCGATCAGCAGACCTCCGGTCCCGCAGCCGACGCACAGCTCGTCGCCGCCATACCTGGAGGATTATAGCAACCACTGGTACCAGCAGGGATCACACCTACAGCACCCGGGCACCGTGCACCACCCAGTCCCGCAGCAGAGCGTGGGAGCTGTTTATTGACAATGACTCGAGAGCAGATTTATCACCTCGGTTCTTTCCCCCCAAACGAGGTCTCTCCACAATGACTGCAGGGCAAACGTGGAGTGGACCGGGAGCAGGCATGAGGTGAAACGTTGCTGTTTGTTTTTTTGTTTTTTTTTGGGATGACCCGGACTGTTTCCATTCACAAAGCACATGAGGGATTTCTGATCACTTGTGGCCGCATATTTAACGGACATCTGGCGTGGTTGTTTTTTTAAATTATTTATCGCTTCTGTTGTATTTCCTAAACCTTTTTTTTTTGTAAATGAATATGCAAAGTTTTTTTTTTTTTTTTTTTTTAAACAAGTAGCCTAACCACAAACCGACTCTCGAGGAAACTGTGCAGTTGATCCATGCTATTTTCAAATCATGCGTCAAAACAAAACAACACACACACAAAAAAAAAAAACCCTCAGGTCATATTTATAAACGTCGAAGGCTGTAAATAATGTGTCTATATGCAGAACCACTATGATCATATTTGTTTGAAACGGAACCTCTGCACCGTGGTGCTTCCAAGACCATTTTCACACCCATGTAATTAGTCCACTTGTTGCCTTCTTGTCAATTGAATAAAGGTGTTACTTGCATGTTGTGTGTCCTGCCGCCTTTTTAGCGACAAACCCCGCAGGTATTTAAATCTTTACCCGCTGTGACCTAAACCGGTGCAGGAACTGTAAAGCGACGAGGAAATTCTGCGATGCCGTATTTCCTTGTTGCGCATCAGCTAAACCCGTTTGGTGATTTTAGTTTTTATGAATTTAATCCTCTGGTTTGCATCGCTCGCTTTGGGGCCAGGTGAACGTACCTGGCTGCAATTTGCTTTCACTAGAAGCGGGAAAGGTCGTGACTCTAGCTGTTCACAAACCACTTGAAGACGCAGTAAACGTTTTTATGACGAATATTTAATTACGATCCACGTCTCTGCGTGTAAATAATGTCCCATCCGCTTGGGCGAACAGCAGTGTTGTGCAGATGATAATGGCAGGTCTCCGTGCTCATTATGATCCAGGTGAACGCGCCGCTCAGTCCACTTCTTACTAGAATGATGCCAAGACGTCTGCCTGGAGGACTGTTTTTGTCTTTGCAAGATACTTTTTGTTCGCCCTTTATTATCAGTGATGCAACCTGTTATTCACTCCACACTGTGCACAGCGGTGCAGCCTGTAATGGTCCCAGCGCAGTGACCTGACTCACTCTGTTCTGGGCTGCGTGCAAAGCGCTGCAGTAGGAGGCGACACGCACGCAGACATGTTGGAGTCACTCGGTTTTATTACTATTCTGCTGCCAGATAAGGGCGAATTCAGCGCGGTGGGAGGAGGAGGAGGAGGAGGAGGGAGGGGGAGCCAGGCTCTTGCCGAAGGGGATCTCGCACGCGCACGCGCAGGGTGGATAGAAACGCTGCCAAACGTTGAAGGTACAAGAAAACACAACCTCTGCTTTTATTTTCACCTTAGACGTTGGAATTGATTCTGTTGCGTTTGGCTGTGAACCTGGAAAAGGATCCAACGCTGCCGACAAGCAGGTTCTGACACCCGCGCTGACCCACTTTTTAATGACGCGTTCCACAAGGCACCTTACGCACGCGCGCGCACGCTTTTATTTCTTTCACTGGGCAAATTGTGTTCTGAAGCAGCCCGATGGGGAACGACTGTGGCGACATGAATCAGCTGGGAGCAGCCAGATAAACATGACAGCTACTCCGGTAATGACTGTTTTGACAGCAACAATCGGACCCGTCAGGGGAAAAAACAACCGACCTTTCATGCGTCTTCACAGCTAATGACAGTGAACAACAGCCTCCGTTTGGCCGCACAAAACCATGCGGTGTTTAAAGACTGTATGCAGCATAGAAAAAAAATAAAAAGACATGACATGAACGAGAAACTGCTAATGGCGATCAGCCCCACATGGACCACCGAGGCGCCTAACGTACCTTTTCTGCCGCGTTCAGGAACCAGAACCTGATGCGGCCACTTCAGGGGTTTCTGTATGAAACTGTACTGCAACAGTGTCATTGCAAAAAATTCGGAACATTGCAACTTAAAATGTGGATCTTAAAATGTCCACCACAGTGTGCCCCACATTTCATCTTATTTCCACTTGTGCTTGGATTTACATTTAAATATTTACAAAATATGTTGGAATTGGGGACTATTACTCTACTAATGACCAAATGTTACTTCATTCATTACAATTCTGGACAGGGATGCGTGTTCACATTAGAATCAGGTGCAATTAGACTTTTGGTAGAAAAAATAAATTATATGTCAAAGAAAATGTGTATTTTCACCTTGATTGGCCAGAGCCTGCCTTGTTTTATGATTATTATTATATATGAGCACATATGGCTGACAAGTACATTGGAAATGCCTACACACCTTTTTACACTATGCAATCCATATTAATAGATATTAAGTAATGTTGTCCATCTATTTGATTTATTTTAAGCCAAGTTCATTTTGACATTTGTCATTTTCAGCTATGCGGTCTGTTACCATATTTATAATATAAATATACTGTATATTTGAAAGTGTTGAACTGTAAAATATGATTCCAGTAAGTTTGAGATTTATACTGGATGGACCTTTTTGTTGTCACATTTACCATAAAGGTTTTTAGTGCCCTGCTTGGTTTCTTTGACATTTAATTCATTCTGAAATAGGAGTGTACACGCCACAGAAAATGAAATGTGTCACAGCTCTGAATCCTCTGCCCCTCACTCCCTGTAGCTTATTTCCCTGAACTCAACACCAGTTGTCTGTAGCATCACTCATCATTTCAGTGCACTGTGCTGATTTGACAAAAGGAACATGATTACTATTGCCTTTTAATATCAATGAAATCTCATCAAGAGCACATGCGACCTCCCCTCAGTGGCTCCCTCAGCGTGTGTGGCCCTCGGCTGTGGTTGTCAGGGGAAACATTTGTGCCGAAGACAAACGTGCGTTCTCTACAGGCCGCACTTGTGTGTGTGGGCTGTCAGACGTGTCCATATATGTCATCTCTAGACATTAACAAGTGTAAGTAGCCATGGAGGTGAACTGTTGAACCTGAATGTGATCCTGCATGGCACAACATCATAGCACCCTAAATAGAGCCGCTGCCCGGGCCCCTGTAAGTCCTTCTCCTCCCCCCTGCAGCAGTCAACAGTGTGGTGTTGGCACTTGTCTCTGGGGTGCAGCGATGTGGGTTGAGATGGAGGTCGGGAACAGAAATGCATCCGTGGAAAGACTTCCAGCAGCTGTCCAACACTTAGTCCGGGCCTGGGCCGGGCCTCGGCTGCATTAGCATCACTCATTCTCTCCATTTTGCTGTAAACTGGGATGAAATGAAGGGAGAAAGGCATCCTTGACAGCTGTGGACCGGTGAACCCTGGCCGACCTCAGGCCATGGCCGGAACAGGCTGTGTGCTGATGCTTCAAATCCAGTCATCACATTCGGATAAAACCTTCACCGCGGTGATGGTGCTGCTCCAGCATAAGCTCACCTTCACCCACAAACTGAAAATGTTGCCTCCAGACAAAAAGTAACCCCCGTACATTAGAAACTATAAATGCTGTAAAGCAAAAGAAAACGAATGAATAGAAGTTGTAATTCCTGTTTAAATCCAATGTTTTGAATGTAATCTCTGTGTGTGTGTGTGTGTGTCAAACTGTATTCCATCTTTTAATCTCCCCAGAATGTGTGTGCATCGTGCACCAAGCCTTCCTTCAGATGAAACCAAATCGTGCATTCATTCTCTCTCAGGGAAGCTGCTCACAATTACCCGCAGTGTCAGATCACTCAAGTTAATAACAATAATCACCCCTGAGACCTGCTTTGCCATTCGCCCATTCAAAGCAACTGGGATTTAATAACAAGCTATTTTCCCACTTATTGCTATCCTACAATTAAAACCCATCAGCCACCTCATATCTGATAACTCCGGCCATCCACAGCATTGATACAGTCAGACTTGCCTTTATCACAACCCTTCAACCCATCTCCCAGCAGTGCTTCCCCTCCTCTTAGCTTGTCTATTACACGAGGAGCCTTTTCACTGTCCCTTCAATCTGCCTGCGTGATAATTGGCCCCCCATTTGAAAGGTCCTACTCTGTCCAACTCCGCGAGCCATTATTCTAATCTGGAGATGTGAAATTGCCTATAATTTCCCCTGATGCCCCGTCACTTGCTTCGGCAATTCTCGCCTCTTCTTCCCAGGGCCCGCGTGTTTAACAAGGCACATAATCATCAGGAATGAGGAAAGCGGGCACGAGGGGTGTATGTATATAAAGAAGGAGATGCTAATGTAACACAATGCTTGTCGTCGTGCGAGAAAATCAGCTTGGAGGAGTGAAAACACGGGGCTCTGATGTGGCTTTGTTCTTCCGAGAAACATCACTGCAGGCTTTAGACCTCCTGGCTGCACGTCTCTGACTAAGGTAAGACAGCACTGTATGTTCTGTAGACATGGTGGTCACAGCAGCTTTACTCTATGGCACGTTCTTTTTGAATGCTATGCTTTGTGTGAGCATCCCGTGTGGCTTTGCTGTAATTAAACAGTACGGTTTTATCTTAAAACCTTAAAAATAACAGCTACTTGATATGGTTAATACTAGCTCCCCCCCCCCACACATGCATTGTGCTAGGAAGCCTCTGCTAAGCGCAAAAAACACTTTGAAGATGACCCTTTAAAATTACATCACACTGAGGAGCTACACCTGTTATAGAAATATTTTAACATGTGTAATTCCCTGTACTAGTAGTAATATTGGGAGAAAATATCTCCACAAAAACTGCATGTATAATCATATATGCAGTTAACAGTTATGTTTCTAACCCCAGTGTGTGTGTGTGTGTGTGTGTGTGTGCGTGAGCGAGAGAGACATCAGACAAATTGGAGAAAGAAGTCACTGGATGTTTCTTTAACGCGCTGCTCGGCGTCATTAGTCAGAGCTCAACCCCGCATTTAATCACCAGCATCGGTTCCCTGATTGCGCGACGAGACAGCAGAGATATAAATGACCAACTCTCTAATTCACCATAAATCAGGCCACGGCGATCTGTCACGTTATTCTGACAACTGCGAGATGTTGGCGTCTATTTGAGCTCGCTCGTCACGAGGCCGAAGGAAACGCTGGTTATCATGCCGCCTCACACGTCCTCTCTCCTCTCTGGGAGGGGAAGAGGGGGGACGCTGCCTCAGACGTGCCTTACACCAAGAGCACATCATGGGATGGCTCGTGTGGCCACACAGCCCGCTTATGTAAGTGCGTAAAAGGCTGCACTCATCACATCCACGGTGCGTAAAGGTGGCACCCGGTTCACCGTGCTGGGAACCTTTCCCCCCGCCTTTTACATTGAAAGTAATTATCATAAAGCAGCAAAACTAAAATTAACAATTAACAACATAAGTAATCAAAAAAAAAAAAAAAAATATATATATATATAGTTATCTAAGGAATCCAAGCAGATCTGCAGCTTTTCGAGTGTTGATGGACAAAAAGACAGCCGACATCCCAGCTATGGATGATCACACGGGCTGGTCTCTGGTGGTTAACACAACTCTGTAGATTGCAGTTGGACAATTAAGAGATGCTGCATTTCATCCACCGACCAGGAACGCCTTTAATCCTAATCCTACGGCCGAGTCCGGCTGCCATTAATGTAAGACTAAGCAGTCTGCGGCTCTTTCACAGTGCGATGAGTCAAATCACACGCTCGTCTGTTTGCTTTCGGAGATATCCGACAGTGAAAACATTTTATTAATAAAGCAGCACCCTAAACAAACATGCCACGCAAGAAATGAATCGTAACATTTGCATAGTGCTCAGTGGCTGGACCAGGCAGCCGAAGCTCTCTTACTGATAAAGTAGACCAACAGTCCTTCTGTAAGAAAAGGACTGTTGAGAGTCACTAGTTAAACGGCTCTTTTAAAGTCATTCCAGTGAGCTGAATTTGACATTTTAACAAACCGAGAGAAATAACATTGGATACCTGGTCAGATTATTATTATTATTGTTGTTATTATTATTATTATTTTGCAGTGACATTGAGTTCAAAGCGCACGCGAAATACAATGAATATGAACAAGTTCTAGTAAACACACATTTAAAAACACAACCGAGTTCGCAGAAGAGGCCTCGGCAGGAACCAGTAAGGGCGGTGTAGCCGATGTAGCCCGAGCACCAACAGCAGCCCACTCACATCATCTGAGGCCTGGGCATCGCGTCCTGGTGAGGGTGGTGGTTTGGATACCAGTGACCAAAACTGTTCACGTAAGTGTTTGGGTGCATTTGGGCTCCTTTGGTCGCCATGGAGACCTCCCACAGCTGGGGCAGCCCGGGCGAGCAGGGAGAGATGGAGCTGGTGCTGTGGAGGTGGTCCCCCTCTGATCCGCTGCCGTGCTTCATGATCTTTTTGTACTTGGAGCGCTTATTCTGAAACCAGATTTTCACCTAAGGATAGACGGAAAGGCACACAATCGTCACCGTGGTTGACAATCAGCAGTGGTCCTAAATTAAATGATAGCGTGGTGGGCTTTTTATGAACGTATTTGCCCTCAGTTGAACTCGATACACTTCTCAGTATTGGCCCGAAGTGAACATTTGGGAAGAGTGAAAGGAAAAAGTCCTCATCACTCCCAGCTTTTCTGTGTTGCTTTTGCAAATCCCAGGCCTGCTGGCGCATTGTTGGCGAGTCGGCCTTATGGTGGCTCTTGTAATATCCATTAAAAACGTTCTCGTATTAGCGGTTTTATGGGCGCAATGGTGCATGAGTGTGAAAAAAAAAAATAGAAAGAAATACTAGTGTCCATAGCGCTGTGTGGTAGGCCACTGGAAATTCAGCAGATTCCAAATAAAATGCTTATTTTTACACGAGAACAATGGTGTGAATAGTCTTAAATTGCATCAAAACGCCCAATAAACATCTAGGCATCAACGGCACGAAAGGCAGCGTGGGAGATAATTGTTGGGATAGAAATGTTCAGGGACTCAGAACAAAAAATGTGCAGCAGGCGGGTCAGATGACAATCGATTCACTCGTGTGTCTGTTATTTCCAAGTCAGTAAAGTCACTAAAGACACTAAAGTCAGACGTCTTCGCCATTTTCTTCTCGGTTTTGTCCCATTTGGGAATGTTTGGCTGACGGCGACACGTGCACCTGTTTGTCCCATGCTGCCCATTTCAAAATGTCAACCTTTTTGCAAGTATTTAATTCACGAAATGCGCGTGGAGACGCACTCTACGGTAGACGTGTGTGTGTGTGCGTCAAAAAGGGGAAGAAAAAAAAAAGAGATGCTGAAACAAATAAATAAATAAATTCGATTAAAGCTCTTAAGGAACTGATTTAATCTCATATGGGGCGATTTATTTTTTTCTAGTTAACTTTTGCAAAACACGTAAACATCCGACATCCCCTCGTGTTGCAGACCTGACGGCTAATTGTTGTTCTCGTTGTCGCAAAGAAACTCTGAACCTGCGGTCGTGCTTCATTCACCGACAGCACTTCACGGACCAGGGCTGACAAAGGAAATGCAGCCACGACATTAAGTACAGTAAATAAGGCATGCATTAAAGGATTGAGTTACAAATCGCAACAATTTGGTTTTTCGTTTGATCTACAGACGCGCCGTGATCCTTAATAATACAGAGGTTTCCTTTTCTCGCTAACGGTTCTGCAGTCCGATTTAACATTAATCCAAGACGTTTAAACGTGAAATATTAGCCCAGTAGTTCTGTTTAATAAGCCACTAAATGTTAAATACTGCCGGATATTTTAGGCTGGAAGGTTCTGCTGAATCGTTGGGGAAATATTATGCACAGGCCCCGTAATTACCTTCATTAATAACTAATATAATGCATATATGTTCGACGCTGGACCTTAAACGTCCCCCCGATTCATTCGGGGATGCTGGCGGAGTTGAAGGCCCACCTGAGTCTGGGTGAGCCCCAGTTTGGCAGCCAGGTCTGCGCGCTCCGGTAAGGCCAAGTACTGGGTCTGCTGGAAGCGCTGGTGCAGAGCCTGCAGCTGCAGACTGGAGTAGATGGTCCGAGGCTTCCGGATTTTCTTCCCCTTGCCATTTACACGAATGTCCCTGCCCTCCAGGCCCGCGGACCTCTCGCGATCTTGTAGATTAAACAGGAAAGGAGAAAAGAAAAAAAAAAAAATTAATTAATTAACAGACTTGAACAGACTTTAGCTACACAAAACAATTAAATGACCGTCTCAAACAGCACGAGAGCTCTTTACCGAGTGGTTCAGTTCAGTTTGCATTACAAGCAGCAACATATAGTTCCATTCTGCAGCCGACAGGCCCGAAGCACGAACGTCTCAGGTAAAGCAAAAGGTCAAGTAAAACATCCAAGTTCACGTTTTCCCACCATGTTAAAAGCGTCATCACATCCCGCGGCCACACGCGGACTGGTCACGGTTTTATTAACGCGAGTCTACTTCAGTTTAGGCCTGATGTTTCTGTGTGGGATTCACGCGGCCCCGACAGGACTCGTCGTTCACACGCCGACTGGATCGTGGATGTCGTCACCTCCGCACGTTAACAACAGCAGAAGGCAACGAATAGTCCTTTTCTAAAGTGGGAAATAGGAGCACTACCAAAATCACAAAAACCCCCACAGGGATTAAAGGACTCGGCTATTTCCTGGAATCGTTTCGTTAGCGTGCACTAACAATGAGGGTGGAAACGAGTTCCTGAGGTAGACCCCGGCTACACGGGGCATAATTGGAATTACCCACAGAAAATTATGGTCAATAAAATTAAGGGCACCATCTGCCCTCATTATAGAACATGAGTGGTAAAGGGGGAACATCCCTGATGGCGGCTGAACACTGCAGGCCTCGTTTGGACATTCGTGTTAGAATATGCCTGCTGACGCCTTCGCTAAACCTTCAATATGAGACTTTATTTG
>JAVQJF010023208.1:0-36596 GCA_036023855.1 Gadopsis marmoratus | reverse complement strand
ATGGTATTGATAGTCTTTTGGCTCAGCATAGCAATCATTACAACATCTTCATATTCTTCACATACTATAAGGTCCACATTTCTTATTTCACATATGCTGAGGATTACAGTCATTACTACACATATTGAGAATTACAATCATTACTACACATATTGAGTATTATAATCATTATGGGGAATTCATTTATTGTGAATGCTATATTCATTTTGAGGATTACATTTATTTTACCACATATTTAACATTTAGATTTAGATTTAACCTTTTTACAAGTTTTCTGTCTCAAATGTGAGGAAAGTGAACTAAATGTGAGGAAAGTGAGCTAAATGTTCAAAATAAATCAGCAAAAAAACTGTAACTGAACTTTTACATTCGGCGGACTGCTCCACAAGAGGGGCATGGATATTATGCAGTTATGGGAAAGGAGTCAATGGCACAGATTGGTCTCTTTAATAATCTGTATATTTTGATGCTGATACCTTTTGTACTTTTACTTAAATTGTGAACGCAGGAACCTTTACTTGTAACAGAGTATTTCTGCACTATGGTGTTGCTACTTAACTGATCTGAGTACATCTTCCACCACCGATTGTCCCCCATGGATGCATTATAAGACCTGGGAACCGAGTCAAAGATGACACCCACTCACTTCAGTGGAAATTGCTGGAAAAGCACATAAGACAAAGGTTTTCTAGCTTCCGGGTTTGCTTTCACGTTGTGCAGCGTCGCACATCGTCATTACTGTCTCTCCAATCCCGCCCATAAATACCTTCTCCAGGTAACAGCAAAGTTTTACAAATATAAAACTTTCATCAACTAAAGATTCACAACACAAAGGGTAATAATTAGTTTTGTTTCCTGTTGGATTCTTTTGTTGCAGTATCTCTGGCCTCTGGAACAAATGGTCGCCCCGTTAGTGACCAAACTCATTAGTTTGCTAACTGACAGTTAGCCGCTGTAGCTTGGAGAGCGTTTGTGACCATGATTGTGACTGACTAGTGCTAGCATATTAAATCAAAATGAGAATAGCAAAGTTAACACCATTACTAAAGAAAGTATATGCATATAATAAAAAATAGAAGAAGCCGTTTGCCTGGCTGAGGCATCAGGCGCCGTTCAGGCACAAGATTCTTCTTCTCGTGTGGATTTTAAGAGTTTTATTTAAAAAATTAAACAGAAGAATTTTCTAAACCCATAAAGGAGAAGTTAAAAAGAATCAAATTTGGATTCACGGACTCTTCTTCAGTGTGCGGATCGACGTTTGTCTGCATTTGTTGTAATCACTGTGGTAAAATTGACAGTCGAGGGAGTGCGTCTGAGTGAAAGACCCTCTCATTTAAAATAGTTTGAACACCAACATGTATACTGAAAGTGTCACTATTCTGCCTGTATGTAGATATTAATTAACTTAAGCACCATATAATCATAATAAAGGGGCTATTTCACTGTTGTACCTTTTCTTTCATTCCCTTGTCGATTACTGGCAAATTGTTGATGACATTTCACAGACTGATGTCACATTAAAATACAGAGAGTTTATACAGAGAAACGTCATCCGACAGCACACTCCCTTGGACCGTCACATACATGCAGGCACATATTCCAGGTAGATTACACAATAGTAGGAACAGGTAATCCTACTGTTTACCCCCATTATCGAGGCAGATAAAATAGTTGTTTCTTTGATAACGTTTCACATTTCTGAAATCCTGTCTCATGAATTAGAAATCGCTGTGTAGTAGGTTGCTATCTGATAGGCCTTGAATTATGCCTGGATTTCCTGGATTACCATTTCATTGCGTCACCCCTACCTGACACAATGCACTGGAACCAATGCAGCTCCTTGCAGGGGTTTTTTTTGACGCAGTGCTGAAAAATGGAAGAGCAAAATGGCTCACCATGAAGTGGAATGTCCCAGGTTCAAGTTTCCACTTTTCTCCCTCATTTCTTGTCATCTTTCTTCTGGATATATCTAATAAAGGCATAAAATGACCTGCAAAAAAGTCAGTCGTTAAAGCTAATTGGGCCCAAATGTAATGAATATATTGTTATATTGTCAATGCAAAATATTTTTAACCCTCCCACGACCATATGACGTGAACATGGCGTAAAGATAACTTTCCGGGACCAGCCAGTAATGACTATTTACATTTGAAGGAAAATGTAATTTACATTATTCTGTGTCATAGCGTTTCCACAACATAACCTCTTCAAAATACTCTCATTCATAATTTACCACTTAACGTAGCCCTGTCAGATGGCCAGTGTTAAGTGTCTTGGGAGTTCTGATAGAAAACCTAGTAGTTCATTCTCAGCTAAAGGAAAATAGCTGAATGTTGAAATAATATTGCAGCACAACACAAGATCTTCCAGGACATTTTACTGTTTAACTGTAACTGCTTTCCAGGACGTGTGGGAACACTGTGAAGGTTATGCGCCAGGGCTGCTAGCAAATGGGAGCTTTTCCCCACCTGTGGAAAAGCTACTGATTGTTTGAGACATAAACAGTGGATTCATCTACAATTTGACTCTGCCGAGCAGACGGACAGAGGAGAGGTGGCGTTATGCAGCAGGAGTGGTTTGAAATGATATAGGTAGACGCTTTTAATTCTGTATTCTGCTGCGAAAAACAAGGAGGAAACAAGAAACTTTTGCACCCACCTTTAAAATCCTACACGAGTTGAATGCCCAAAAGATAAATACTTCGCCCAAACTCTAAGACTATACTCTGAGCGGCTGCCCAGATGTGCAGTGAGCCACATATTAATCGACTTTCTGCCTGTGTGTGTGTTTGCAGCCCTCAGCTCATTATTCATTCATGGCTGCCAGTTATATTCTACTCTAACGCACCAATTGCTGTTTGTTTCTCACCAAGGCGAAGGCTGTAATTTGGAGCGTTAATCTGCTTCCCTCCCCGTACATAATGCCCGTGTTCATAATTCATGGATTAATCAACACACGCAAATATGATTAAGAGGAGAGAGTGACAGAATATGGGTCCAGTTTCTGAAGGAAAACGCACACGTCGGGTGAAGTAAATAAAAAACAAAGATTGAGACATTCAAATCTGTTTGTGACATGATTTCATTTATGTTACATAAGCAAAAGAGAAACACATTAAGAGACAACACAAAACCACGTTTCCACTGAACAAAGAGAAACAGAAGAAACATCAAGACAACTCAAATCAGTGAATTCTCTTTACGCGTCCCTCATAACACGGTGAAATATCCCTTTTAATGACTTTCACAACAGCCCCAGCATCGATGGCAGAGGGCCTGTATGCAGCAAAGTGTTAATAAAGGCAAGATAGAAACTAGTTCTAAATTGCATAAAATTGTTCAACAAATATTTAATACTCTGTATCAAATCCCCAAATATCAGCCGTGGAAATGAGGTCAGAAAAAATGCTTCCCCCCGGTCTTCAACTGAATTATCATTGAAATGATAATAATGATAATAATCCTGCTAAAGGTAGCTACGCACTTGAGCCGACAAAATACCTCATTGCCCCATTTACCAAAAAACAAAACACCAGTTTATGAAATCTCCACCAGAGAACACTGTGCTGTTCCAAACATGTTCCCATATAATTTCTCAGATTGACAAAGAACATTATTTAGTTACATAACAGAGACACCGTGACCTATTTATTTGGGCTTTTTCTGTAATCCTAACATGGAGCACTATGTTAAGGCCTGGGCCTCTGCTTTGTATTCTGCGCCTCTGGTAAGCAGGATGAGACTGGCATTTTGTGTGTATCCCTGTTTGCAGACTTCACAGAACAACGATAACTTGTTCTGGGATTTAAACATCCCAGCTCGTATTTAAGACTCCCACTGATCTCACTTTGGGCTGGCTCTTCTACTATTAAGAGGATTTGTTTCTTAATTGAAGACCTGCGCCCTGCTCGTTGCTCCTTCTCTTTTTTTGTAAAACACTCAGCTCCCGCTGTTGTTTCTCTGTCTCGTTTAGTTTATTCCCTGTAGTGAGCCACCAGAATCACTTTGGGTTTGGGGCTGTCAGCAGCAGGCGCGTGGGAAGCAGCAGAGTCTCGACTGGAGGGGGATGGAATGGAGTTGGGCGTGGGCAGGGATAAGGAGGGTGCGGGAGTAGACACGCGTTGTTCCTGCTCCTGGTGGACGGTGCGGAGCGTCTTGGTCTGCGAAAATGTCTTTAAGGTGGAGCCTCGCTCAGGGGCGGAGCAGCTAAGGAACGCCCTGCAACACCTGTAGAACTGCACACACACACACACACACACACACACACACACACACACACACACACACACACACACACTTAGTGGTGGTAATGGGACTAATAGTAAGGCAAGGCAACTTTTTTTTATATAACACATTTCAAACACAGAGGCAATAAAAAGAGCTTTAGGTAGGCAAAGAAAAGCAGTGGAGAGACAGTCAGAAACAATAATCATATATAACACAGAATGAGCAAAAAATACAGATTTCGGTGTATATTCTGGCTATTCTCTTGCACTGAAACAGACCACACAAATTCAGAATTCGCTTTAAATGTCGTTTGGAGAAAATGTAATGGTGACAACAATCAAGCAACACTTTGATATCCTTATAATAGAGTCCAAGGTTGAAATGTAGCCGAACTAACTGCTGTACAGTCATTTTCCACACAACAGCTGGACGGTGTTTTCCTTTGCCCAAGATTAGATTCTCATGCAGACGTGAAACTTGGATAATTTATTGTTTTTCATGCCCCGTATTTATTTGTATTTTTTCAATTTTTTTCCACTAAAGGTGTAGTAGTAGTAGAACTAATACTAATTGTGCACCTAGCAGCATGAGTAGTAACAGCTCTGACATCCGTCTTCTTCCCTCCATGCTGTCAGTGCAGCAGGCAGCGTGCTCCCCTGGATAAACGTAGTGTACTTAGTATACTCTCTGCTTCCACACGTATACTTAAAGTCTACTACATTTCCCCAGGGCGCCGCAGATCAAGCAGGCGTGCGGCACGAAACACGACACCTCCGTCGGTGCAGTTCATTGCATCATCATAGTGAGCAGCTTCGCCTTACTCTTTGAAACGTGTGACAGCCAGTGACAGATGTGACAAGTGAGACCCGCTTGTGGTGCTTTTACAACTGCGATACTTAAGCAGTTGGCTGAGAATTCACCATATATGAGACAATTAATCTTTATTCACCCCGAGGAAATTACGCAGCTTTCAAAATCTGCACTCCGTTTGTAAATCTAACGGTGCCTCAAATCCCAATGTATTAGTCCGGGGAAGTGGGGAAGAAGCACAAAGAAAAAAGCTGTTGGTTTAAAAAAGAGAAACCTCTGGAGAAACAGAAGTGTGTGAAGTGGGGGTGTGAAGGAGAAAGAGATGTCTGAGGTGGGTGAAGAAGGAAGACAAAAACACAGGAACGGGAGGACCAGCTGAGGTCGTGGGGGTTTACAGCTAAGGTCAGGCACAGATTGGGATTTTAAGGACCCCAAAGAATAACCGGAGCAGATGTATCAAGGGTGTTGGGAGCCGCAGCGATCCAAGTTCCTGTCAGAAGCAGCCGCCCTGTTGCATGTCTCTATCGCCGTAGTGGCTGGTTTAAGAGCGCAGCATGTTCCTTCGTGAGAGAAACACAAGCGGCAACGAAATGTCATGATGTGTCCAGCGACGTAGCTGCTGTCACAGGAGGTAGTTTACATTTGAAAATGTATTAAGAGGCTATTTAGACTCGGTCACTGCTGGCAATGTTGTAATCTGCGCAGCGCTTTAAGTCTTCAACTCGCCTCAACACACTGCTGCCATAGATATGGGATGGGAGGAACTGAAGACTGAAAGCGCCACACAGTGTGCCCCCCCGCCCCCCCAAAAAAAACAAAAAACCCAAAAGTTCAGTTAGTGCAGCGAGAAACTTCCCTCCGGCACTACGAGACAGAGCGCCGTCGTGACAAGGCTGTCATCAAAGAAAGTTAAATGTCTCCCAAGCTCCAAAAACCTGAGAGGTGGAAGCAGATAAACAGACAGAGACAGATAAAAGAGTGTGTGTGTGTGTGTGTGAGAGAGAGAGAAGAAGGAAAGGTCATCTGATAGTAACATCACATGCTAATCAAAATCAAAGCTACATTACCTTTTGGCAATGAGAGAGAACGTCCTTCCTGTACTCGTCCCGCGTGTCACCTGACTCTGCCCTTTCTTTCATCTTCATGTCCTTCCTTTAGTTCCCCCTTCCTTCTTCTTTATTCCTTCTTTCCTAGTTGCTCATCCCTTCTTTTGCCTTTTCCTTGTCTGTTCTTCCACCTGTCTTTCTGACATTATTCACCGCTTTGACTTTACTTTCCATCTTCTCATTGCTTTCAATATTCCCTCCTTTTTCCTTCATTTCCTTCCATCCTCTCTTTTTCTGGCTCACTTTTTGTGCCATAATTTCTTCCTTCCTTCCTTCTTTTCGCTTTTTCCTTAATTTTTCTTTCCTTTCTTCCCATCATCCCTCCTCTTGCCTTTACATTCACCTTTCTAATTTTGCCTCACGTATGTCAAACTAATTTCTGCCCTCGTATCCTCCCACTTTTGCTCCTTCCTTTTACTTTTATCCCTCACTTATTTCTTCCTCTCTCTGTACCTGTTATCTATTATCCTTTTCATGCAGGACTTCTCCTTCCTTCCTTACCTTATTACAACATCTGCCATTGCTTCCTCCCTTCATTTCTACCCACCACCATCTTTCATCAGCATTATTTTGTCACTAAATTATGAGGGAATTTGTGCGGAAAAGGCAAAGAAATAAATTAAAAGCACAACGTTTTTGGGTGAAATGTTTGGAGAGATGCTCTTTTGGTTTTGGCGTTATGTTTATTATTATTTGTCCCGGGTGCAGACACACACACGCCGCTGACGGCCCTGATTCCAGTCTCAAAAAACCAGAAGGCGAATGATTAGTATAATTTAACACCACTCATTCATTTTATCTGTCACAACTGGGTCACACAAATCAAAGCTTTTATTTCTTTCCTTCGCCCCCACTGTCCCTCCCTCTCACCCTCCTGTCTTTTTTTTTTACTCTCCACACTGTTGTTTTTTCAGTGGCACTAATCCTGCTGCGCAACACTCATCAATTAGGGATCCAGGGTCGGTGTCTTTACAGGATAAATGAGGTTGACGCCATGATAGTAATGTCACACGTCTGTCTTGTATCCGTGCATTTGCATGTGTGTATATATAGCTGGATGTGGGAGTGTGTGTGTGTTGTGTCTGGAGGTGTAAATGAGGAGCCAGCGGATGGGTGTGAATCTCATAATCTACTGGCCTGGGTGTCTGATTTTTCTGTCTAATTAAAGGGGAGCAGATAATTAGACGCGACCGGTTGTTAGACACAAAACAGCTGAGTCTGATGTACAGCAGTTTAGTTTAGTTTTGGATATCAACTTACACAAAAAGGTTTACTTTAACCCCTTATTTAGCATTAACAAGCACCTTATGAAAATGTATCCTCATATCTGCTTATGACTACATTATAAACTATTTATTAAATGTTTAAGTGTTTATCAATGTCCAATATTTGTCAAGTTCTCCAATGAATCTGAAACTGTTTTACAACATTGTCATCCACGATGTGTTTTTACACCACATGTGGTTGCCCACAGGGGGAGTTACAGTTGTTGACAATGACATAAGAAGAAGAAGACGGTGAAGGTGGCAGTAAGACGAATGAACCAAGAAGAAGAGCGATAACCCAGAGAGATACAGTGACAGAGGACGCCTCACCTGCTTGTTCATGAATATGTAGATAAAAGGGTTGATGACGGTGGAGAACTTGGCCAGCAGTGACGGCGTGATGCTCGCCGCCGGGGTCAAAAGGTCACAGGGGCCGAAGGTCGCGAGCAGAGCTGCCATGCCGTAAGGTAGCCAGCAGACCAGGTAGCACACCACCATTGTGACAATCATCAGCAGCACATGCTGCTCTCTGCGGCGGGTCACCACCGTACTCACACGGCGGACCTGGGAAGGAAGACAGCGTTACTGGTGCATCGCCACGGTTCAAAACAAAAACAGAAAAAATTATAAGTATAGAAAAACATTTCACTGGGAAAGGTGTAGCAGCACACAAGCTTCAACGCAGTGCAGAACTGAAGCAGAGCAGTGATGCCGAGAACTTCCTCTAACTCGTCAGTCAGGAAAGTTTCCTCGGACAAATGAAAACGGTACGACGGTAAAACTCATTTGCACAACAAAAAAATTAAAAGCCATAAACTTCCAGAAAGGTACATACAGTTGCCAATGTCTGCTTCTGCCAGAAACAGATGCTTGTTATAACCAAGCACCCGAGTTCATAGATAGCTAGATAGGACATAAATAGATACGACAGAACTGAATCTATTACATTTTTCATTTCCAGCAGATGCAAAAGCCCAAGTGACATTAGAACCCAAACATCACATCTTCTTCTGCCAACATAAATATTGCATTAAGAAACTCTTAAATATTCATAAATAGGGCAATATAATTTAAAAATCTAAATTAAACACACGACAGAGTCAGGGTCTGAAAGATTCAGACTGCGGGTTTTGGGCTTTGTTTAAGTTAATAATTTGGATTAATGCATCAGTGGTAGACTCTGCAGAACAAGAGGAAACATACCCGGCGCCACTGATGCCAAGGTTCTGCTCAAACCGTCACCAAATATCAAGTGCATTTCTGCTGCTCATGCACGACCACTCATTTTTCATGCAAAGTGTAATTTGAATATGTGTTTCTGTATGTGCGTCAGCGACAGCCCCCTGAGATAAACACACAAAATAATGTCTCTCACATTGACTTTAATATTATTCTTACTAACTCAATATATTTAGCTAATAACTGCTGTTGCTATCAGTATATCTGAAAAGGTCACAATGGTGGTTTTGATGTTTTATGTATTTTAATGCAAATACTACTTTGCGTTACTGTTAACCAGTTTCTAAAGAATACCATAAGTTCTTAGACTGATTTCCTTCCTCCCCAGGTAACAACTTACAGGAAGTCAAGTATGATTTTGTGTGTTTGTTGTGCAGTAAACTCTCATTAGAGGTAAATTCAGGGGGTGTTCTCATATGGTGTGGCTGAGAGGGTAGTGCGGTCGTCCATTAACCCCAGGGTTGGTGGTTCGATCCCAGCCCTGCTGTCCAACCCTAAGTTGCCCCTGGTGGAGGCCAGCATGGCAACTGTGTCCCCATTGGTGTGTGAATGGGTGAATTAGACTACTGTTCTAGCTTAGATTACTGTTACAGTGCTTTGGGAACTGGTTTGCTTAAAAAGTGCTATATAAGAAAGAGTCCATTTACCATATCCAAGAATGGACAGATGGCTGCAATCAATTATTACCATCAACAAACTCTGCTCACAGGTAGTCATTTGTCAGTGAGCAGACACCAGGGGTAGAAAAGCACATATGGATCTTAACCTTGAATTGTTTTGTAAAAGGATAGAGGGGCTGGTGTTGAAATCTTTGGCCTTTTTCTCTCTCAACCATCTCTTCTCTCTGGTTATTTCTCCATCTCCTTTTCTCTACGCCTGCGAGGATCCATCAACATACCTGCCACCCGTCCTAATCTGACACCGACAGGAAGCTGAGAGACTTCTCACTACATCTGGCTCTGTTTGCCTCCGTTTCTCAGTTCATTAATTCAGAAGGCATCATCGGTCTGAAGTCACTTTTCTCTCTCTGTTCCCTCTATCATAGCAGATGTAAAAACTGCACCAAGTGAGGAAACACCCATGTTATCAGTCTAAAGGTCAAACTCAGGCATCAACCAGCCTTGAGAGCAAATCTCCTCTCCGACAGGAAGCAACGGTTCTGTAGACCCACCAATCGCAAATGTAAAGCTTCCATAGTCTACTCTTCGAGTGATCCAGACATTCAAAAGAAAACAATCCACATTCAAAAATACAGCATCAACACAGACACACACAGGGACTCACAGACAGGAAGAGCGCGGAACAAACACATTTAACTCATCCCACACAAAGTTAGGAGAAGACACATGACACGCGAGCCTAGTTATTAGATTCACTCTGTATGCATGCGGCAAAACAGATATTACAATAAAAGAAATTATTTATCGGGATAAAAGCAAGAACCAGCTGCCACACTTTCAGGAGAACAAGGACAGCTCAGACACCTGCCACCTACAACAGGCAGACACACAGCCAGGATTTTAGAAATAATGACTTCAAATTCCCAGCGCAACCCGTCCATATTTATCTACTTATGTATTTATTCATATAAATGATCGGTTAAGGTTTTTTGGTAACTTTTATTTCCCAACGTGATGGACAAATGCATGTTACTATTATAAGTTACTAAGTTAGTATAAAAAAAATTCAAACTTTCAAACCCCCACTGTGTATAATTTGTGTGATAATTGTAGAAAATGAACTCCTCCTCGGATCACTAAAACCCCCACATTACCAGAAACAATATGAAGGCATGCTCTTGGTGTCGTCGCTGGTACAGTCGCTGCAGCCCTTGGTACACCACACACACACACACATACACAGTTAAATTAAGAGTTTTTGTCCCCTGTGATTAGCAGACAGTGGGTGTGAAGGTCGGCAGTCTGTCATCCGGTCATTAACTGTAGCTCTCCACTCCCATTCCTTGATTACTGCTTTCCAATTTTCTAACGTTACTCTTTGACATCCTCTCAGCTCCCACCAGAAGGTACCACTCTCAACTTTCCTCCGACCTGGTTTCCTCAACTTTGCTCCTCCACAATCCCAAACTCCTCCAGTAAGCCTGGTACTATTGTAATGCACCAACAACTGTAGATAGATATTTTATTGGGGCGCAGTCACAAGGCCTTTCATCACAAAGTTACCACTAGGCATACTCGTACACATGTAACGGGGTCGTGTGTGTATATAATCTCTTGTAATAATTCTGTCTGGTCAGTTTGTTTGCAGATCGGAGGACGTCCAAACTCCAGCATCCACGTGAGTTGAAGTTTAGAGCCCCTCCTCCTTCATTTCTTCTTCTGTGGTCCCTTCTTTAAATTCCTGCCCCATTTTCCTTTTCTTTTGTCCCATTTACTATCCTGATCCATCCCATTATTTCTCAAATTTTAGTATTTAAGTATTTGCCTTAAAGTGTGATTGCTGCTAGATTAAAATCGTGGCGAACTAAGCTAACTTCCATATTGCTTATTGAACGTATTGAACGCTGTTTGAGGTCACGGATAAGGTGAGTGCCCTGCTTGTGTGCATTTGAAGAACTCATAAATACACTGGGTCTGTTAATAGATAAATCTACCTTAAAGTGCTCTTACTCGCTCATTGACACTTGCTCTGAGATTTCCATAACACAGTCAGCATTATGGTTGTTCTTTTTTTCTCCAAAAGGCTAATCTTCTCAGTCTGGACCAAACTCTCTCAACATTTCCATTTACAGTCGCACCTGTCTGATGGCGTGCAGCAGCTTGCCGTAGGAGTAGAGGATGACGCCAAACGGCAAGAGCAGGCAGAAGACGAAGAGGCAGACGATATAGGAGATGTTGTTTGGCGTCTGGGTCCTCCAGTCCACCGAGCATGTGGTGCCAGGACCCTCTGGCCCGTATCTGCTCCAGCCCAGCAGCGGAGGTAGGGTCCAGGCCACAGAGTAGAGCCAGGAGAAGCAGATCCCTCCCAGTGCCGGGCGGCAGTCTCTGCCGTCGGCAATCGTGGGCGTCGTCATGGTGCAGTAACGCTCATAGGACAGGACGGCGAGGGAAATGAGGGAGACGATGCCTGAGGAAGGGGAGGTACAGAACAAGAGGTCAGTAGGGGTGTAACACAACACCGTGGGGGGGGGGAGCTGAAAAATGGACCACAATATCAAGTTAGTCTCATCAACATTTGGGCTTTGCACTGTTGATCAGCTGCATTTAGATGCAGAGTTTTTCCGCTTGTTTTGATAACTGCAGAGGTTTTTCAGGTTTTGTCTTTTGTGTTACTGGACAACAGATGGTTTTCTTTTTAAATCCCTTTCTACAGTTTAGTGTTATACTTTTGCTAATTTAATGTGTTGTCATTGGCATTTTGCGCCACAACCTAATAGAAAAAATGCCAAAAACTATGAATAGTAGGGCTGCAGCTATGATTAATTTGCCGGTATCCAGAGACAATCAATTTACTTTAATGCAGGACAAAGAAAAGCAGCAAATTCTCGCATTTAAGAACCTCGACCCATCAAATATTTTGCTTGAAAAATTACTTAATCGATTATTAATGTAGTTGCAAATGTATTTGCTGTTGTAGCTCTAACGAAATGTGAAACTACAGAGCACATTTTATATAACATAAAAACATTAATACTTTGTAAAAGCTACTTGTATCATTACATCCTCAGTGGCCTTAAATCTGTTCACATTAAAACAAACATGCACAGAAACACTGATTTGCACGGAGGCAGACGGCGGCAGTCGTTTCCTACCTTTTTAAAGGGCTTTAATTGATAAATGTGTTCTATTGTGACTAAAGCCTTAAATCGGAGTCAATCAGCACACAGGGGCTAAAGTGCTGGTCCAGGGACCCTTTACCTCCATTATGATGACTCCTCAAGGGACAAAGACTTTGATTACAGACGATCACAGCACTCCGTGGCGTGTTTGGCGTAGGCTGAGGTGGCTCAGTGGTTGTGCTGTTGCCTCACAGCAAGAAGGTCCTGGGTTTGATTCCCCTGGGGGACCAGACCTTTCTGTGTGGAGTTCGCATGTTCTCCCCATGCTCACTAGGGGTTTCCTCCTGTCCTTGACCAAGACAGGGCAGAGCACTTGGACTTGGTCACTGTATCAAGGCTGTCCTCTTCACGTGTGTTTCACATATGGCAATGTGTTTAGAGAATGTGCATTTAATCAGCAGCCAGATTGCTTTATGTCTAAAGTTGATAACCGATGGCACACTATGGATCACCTGCACGAGTTTCTTACAGTGCAAAACAAAGTCTGTGTTGAAATTACAAAATTGTTTTATGATCATGGATAAATAAATCTCTCCAGCCACGTTCACTGAACGTTTTTCTAAAAATCTGAATGACACCTGCTACCTCAGCTACAGTGACCGTTTTTTCCATTCATTTGCTGTAATGCTTGTGCAGTCTCTACTCTGAGCCCGGTGGGGATTCGGGGGAAACGTATCGGTCTCTGATATTGGCTTTGATTCAAACATGGACCACTTTGATTCCCCACCGTGCATTTTGTTAAAGGGTTTTGCACCTGAGGCCGGATTTTCACCCAACATTGGTGTGGTGCGGAATAGATTTACGGTGACATGAATGACCCAATGTCCTAGGCCTGAGTCAGCACAGGAGCTAATCTTTCATTGTCTCTTGCTTTTGCACTCTCTCTCCCTCCATGTCTTTTCCTTTTGTCTGTCTTTCTCTCTCTTTCACTCTGTCTTTCTCAATCTGTATTACCCCCTTGCTCTTTCTCCCTGTGTGTCTCCCTCTCTCCTCCCTTCTTGTTTCAGATCCAAGTGATGAAAAACCACTTGTGCCAAATCAGACCATTTCTCCGAGTGTTACCAAGACGCTGCACGCTCAGCACAACTTCCAGCACACAAAGAGTGCGTTTAGCATGAACTAACTGCAAGTAACCAGGTTAATATCTTTTTTGTAGTAATCTGATATCTTAAACCTCATGTATATAACCGGAGGTAGAGGATTAGTGAAACCCAATCTCCCCGGCTCGATTTGTCCCGGGGAAAGATGATCTTTCAGGTTTCTAATGGAATTTTTTACAAATGTGCATGATAAAAACTTCAGGCAGGTAAGGTATCACTGTAACAACAGTGTGTAATATCATTTTGCATAAATTGTTTACTTTACAGATTAACTTTACTGATTATTTTCTTGAATAATCTATTCATTTATCGGTCGATATCATGTCAGAGATTAGTGGGAAAATGCCCATCATAATTTCCTAAAGCCTCAACACTCTAAACCCCAAACATAATGAATTTACAATTATGTAAAACAGGGAAAAGAAAGTGGCGACACGTTGGAGAAGCAGGAACTCCGGATTGTCCTGAATCTTGATTTTCCAAATAGTTTCCAATCATTTTTCTACTCTGATAATCTACTAATCACTTAATCGTATCAGCTTTACACTGAGCACTGCATCCTTGTATTCGAAGCAATTTAATTCAAGGTGTGACTGAAACTGACACCATAAGCATCCTCTATACATATGAATGAGTTTGATTCTGAAGCTGAGAAGTTTTGTAAAAAATCTGTATTGGAAAACGTCAGGATGTTGTAATATATGTAAAACACCTAAAATAGTTACGCTATAGCTCCAAAATAAGGTCGAGCTAGCGGAGAAACCTTACAACTGACCAGCTGCTTGTATGAGGATTGTACAATATGCATGTTACTATGACGCATCGTCTGATTTCCTGCTTCTCTTTATGCCCATTTAAAAAGTGCCCAAATAGCCCAAAACACTTGCAACTACTACCTCCGTCTGTCTTTCAGATATCACTTTCACATGTCGTGCACTTGTCTCGTCACGCAGCCTTACTTGAGGACAATAGAAATAGAAAGAGAGAGAGTAGGAAAGAAAGAGAAAGGGGGAAACAAAAGACTTGATTCCGCACGGCACAGTAGCTCCGATGTTGTCTGGGTAATTGTTGTCGGGGCAGAAAACGTCTCGTTAGTGAATTAACAAACACACTGGGTCCCACCTTGTGGGCAGAAGGTGAAACGAGAGGTCTCGGTTCTGTTTCATGGACCCAGGTTACCTGCACTCAGACCGACTGAGCAGAGTAATTCCTGGTGAGATGTAGATGTTGAAGTAAGCGCTGGAAGTAACAAATTACATTTACTTCTGTTGCTGTAGCTTTTTGCACAGCTGTGCTTCTTTTGGGTGATATTTTTCCTAAATTGCAGGGTATCTGCAGGTCTTAAAGTCTTTTCAGATTCAGTCTTAAATCTAACTCACATTAATTAAAATCCTGCAGAAACCCCACAGCTGAAATCACTTCTAATACAGGGAGCGTTTCTCTTTGCATAGAAGTCACACAGTAATCATATAGCCAGCCACTGAACAAGAGACATTTACTTTTGTACACTTTACTGCCTTTCTCGTGTTTGCACTTAACAACAAATACAGCTCTGGAAAAAATTAAGTTCTCTGGTTTTACCATTTATACGTAAGTATTTGAGTAAAATTAACTTTGGAAAATTTGGAGTGGCCTCTTAACTGTTTCCAGAGCTGTATATCAGCAAAGGAACCCTGGGATGCGCTCAGCTCGTGCACAAATTGAATGCACTTAAGGCAAAGATACTGCAGCTAAAGATGGACTCTAAACAGGGAACGCAACTCAAGCTAAATCTCCTCCTCAAGCAGCAATAACATGACCCTGTAGGTTATCTCGGACATTTTCAAACGGGGCAGCATTTCTTCTTTATTTTTCCACCGTCTGATCAATTCTGACCAAACTGTCATCAGCCATTCACTGTTCACATACGTCTGGTGAGAATCCTTCAATTTGGTGGGAGAGCGACAGAAAGCAGAGTTCAGAAGTGGTCTGACGAGGGCCGGCTTAATGCAAGTCCAGGCTTCACGGACAGAAAACAACAGATTTAAGAGCAACAACACCTCACTGAACCCGACTGCAAGTCCAGACTCCACAGAGAAAACAAGACATTTCAGAGCAACAACATCATCCTCTTTGTGCACTTTACCTCAGGTCCAGACTCCACAGAGGGAGAACAACCGTTTTAAGAAAAACAACATTGTACGGCAAGTCCAGACTCCAGAGAGAAAACAGGAGCTTTAAGAGCAACAAGCAGTAAATGTAGGAGATTGATCATGAAGGGGTGAGTAAAGGAGAAGAGAGGTCTGTACTTCATCTTGTTAAATGTAGTATTCACTTATATTTCACTCACAGAGTCCCTTAACTACAACGACAAAACGCATAAAGTCAGTGAGAGCAGGATCAGCCCCCATCATCATCATCATCATCATCATCCCTCTCCTCTAGTGTGCTTCGCTCCGAAGGCTGGAAAACTAGGATCCCATAGTTTCTGAGCAGAGGGGGTGACATTAATCAGCCTGTGATATTGATCAGAGTGATCGTCTTGGAACTGAAGGGTCACAGGTTTAACCCCCGGCGCCGGTGAAGAGCTCGGTCAATGTGTGCACATTTCTGAACACAGCCTCAGCGGCTAAGAGCAGATATAATATGTAATATCATTCATCATTCATGTCCCCGAAGGAGACATTGCCGAACATAATCGGCAGGGAACAGCACATTATCGCCACATAATTGGAATTAACTGCAGAATGAAATGGCTGAGCGGGATGTGAGTCGTGCTGTTAATGCTGTAGAGTGAGTTTGACGTTGCCCATCGCTGCAGGCAGCGAAGAAGCACATTTGCCTGAGTGTGTTACAGCAGAGCAAATGGAACCAAGGGAGAGAGAGATGTGCTGCTGCTAAACCCGAAACCCCCCATCAACGTTTGTCCATATTCGTGGTTAACTTTAAAGATGGAGACCTGATAAAGTGCAACAGTTTTGGATAAAAGGTGCTTGATGTGCAGAGTGGTCACATTCTAAAAAGGACCTTTTTTTCTCTAGCACATTAGATATAGATTTAAATGATTTAATTCTGTATGAAATAACCTGATAATCCTGTATCAGATAACCTGATAATCCTGTATGAAATAACCCCAGATGCTCTCAGCTGGACTCGTGCCAAAGGAAGTGAAAACAGCCGCTTACCCAAACAGGAGTTGACGAACCCGTACCAGACGCAGCCGGCGCGCCCGATCAGCCAGCGCCCCTGGGTGCTGGCCGCGAAGCTGAACGGGGTCCCGAGCACGCAGACCAGCAGGTCGCTCGCGGAGATGCTCACCAGCAGCAGGTTCATGGGGGTGCGCAGCGCCCGGTACCGGCAGAACAGCGCCAGCACCAGGAGGTTGCTGAGGAAGCCGACGGTGCCGATGAGGCCGAGGCACAGCGCCACCACCAGGTGTCCCCGCGGGCTCAGAGACGCGGCCGGCACGGACCCGGACCCGGACCCGGACCCGGACCCCGCCGCGCCGCACGCGATCATACCGCGAAGTTCGGACCCCGGCTCGAGGTTTGCGGGACCGTCCGGACTCACGCGGTCAACCCATCTGGAGAGGCGGAGGGAGGGAGGGAGGGAGGGAGGGAGGGAAAACTGCAAAACGCCCGGTTACCCAGGTCCAGGTCCAGGTCCAGGTCCAGAGTTCAGACCGAATTCCAGGAGAAGCGCGTTCAGGTGCCTTTAAACGCGCTGCGGGACGAGAGAGAGTGTGTGTGTGTGTGTGTGTGTGTGTGTGTGTGTGTGTGTGTGTGTGTGTGTGTGTGTGTGTGTGTGTGTGTGTGATGCTCTCAAACCCCCATCAGTGAGTCACTGACAGCTTTATTCTTCTTGGATGGGAAACAGTGAAAACCTCAACGATCGATTTGATGGATGGATCAAAGAAGGTTGACTGTTGGCTGCTACTGTCTTCACCATCGATTATAACCCGCTGGTTATATTTCCCGGAGCCCAAGGAGACACACTCAGGTTCTTGTTTTTTTTCTTTTTAAGGATAATCATCAGTCCACTACAATGTGAGACAAGGAAACGCAGAAAAGTGTCACATTTAAGAAGCTGGAACCAAAAAACCTATGACAACAAGTGTTTTTTTAAAGTTTCTGCACATGGCAACAACCTACATTAACTGCATCAGCTACATTCATCAGTGCTGGAGGAAGTATTCAGACAAGTATAAGCACTAATACTTATAAAATACTCTGTTACAAGTAAATGTCCTGCATTGAAAACGTTACTTAAGTAAAAGTATGTAAGTATAATCAGGAAAAAGTATATAAAGTATTAAAAGTAAAAGTATTCCGTGACTGTTATACTATGTTATATCATTAGGTTATTATTACTCACGCATTCATGTGAAAGCAGGATGTTTACTGTTGTAGTTGGTTGAGGTGGAGCTATTTTTTTATCGGACCTCAACTACTGATTCTTTTCATCATGGATCCGTCTGCTGATTCTTTTTCTCCGTTTATAGATTTCGACTGTTTGGTTTGGGAAAATTCAGAAAGTAGCAATGAGCCAGAGCCACGGTGTTGGTTTTGTCCAGTCAACAGTTCAAAATTCATAATTGTTAGAAATAAATTTAAATAACTTAAAAGGAAACGCAGCACATCTTCACAGGTGAAAAGCTGGAACCATGACCGTGTTTTTATATGACAAAAACCACTTGAATGATTATCAAAATAGTTGACAATTCATTTTCTGTCAATTAGTCCACTAATCATTTCAGCTGTACTTGTATAAAGTGTTGTATGAGCTGTTTGTGTGTTTCCCTCTGAAATGTCATGCCGTAGAAGCAGAAAGTGACATGAGAGTGAAATACTCAAAGTGCAAGTATGTAAAATATGTACTTGAGTACAGCGCTTGAGTAAATGTACTTAGTTACGTTCCACCACTGGTATTAATACGGTCTGTTGCTTCTTCTGATCATTTAAAACAAAGGATAAAATGATCGGCCTTGCAAATGCTTATTATGCAGGAAATGCACTGAAACACACTCACTTATACCACACACACACACACACTCTGTCATGCCTGCGTTTCTTTTTTATTGATTTCAAATGTATCTATTCATTATACATGCGGCTGTACAATCAGGGTTATTCTATATGCTTTGATTCTATTTTCTTTACAAATTTCTAATAATAATAATAATAATTGCAGGTTTTCCTACTTTTCACCATCATGTGGAGTCGACGTACTGTAACAAGAAATGAGTAAATTAATAGAAAACCTCGGCTTGGATATTTTTGATGGATATTTCACACCCAAAGACTCCTGACAGAAATTCAACAACAAGGTTGGTTGTCCTAACGTCCTTCTGCGGAAAACAACCAAAATATTGTAAAGTTTTGAGAACTTTTATGGCGTTTTGTTTTCCGCACTAGAGCCACAAAAAAAAACGTGTGTTAAGAGTGTCTTTTACGCACAAGACCTGTGGTGTGTGTGTGTGTGTGTGTGTGTGTGTGTGTGTGTGTGTGTGTGTGTGTGTGTGTGTGTGTGATGAGGAAACCTGTCAGCATGAGGTTTGCTGACATTCCGAGAAAATTATCAAAGCAAACTTGCAAGTCAGAATCAAAGGAGTCACAGCGTGACAGCCGGCCCTATTTCACCTTCCTAGACTCCTTTCACAAAGCTAAACCCCGACAATTCACCAACAAAGTGAATCTCATTCTCTCCTCCTTTTTGAAATGCGGATTTAGGGACACACACACACACACTCACTCACACTTTGCATACTTCATTTAAACATTATGAAGTGAAAAAAGCCAGTATGTTCCGATAAACCAGCTAAATTGATGGTGGCGGAGCTACACCTTTACAGCAGAGCTGGAATCAGGCAAAAGCAGCTGTGGAGCCACAGTGAGTCAGACTGGTCTAATCTGACTGGAACCTGCAGAGATGATGCACCTTGTTACGGCTTGTTACCAGTAGGTTGAAGGGAAACTGCATCACTTAGGGTTGGTCTCTGTAGCCGAGCAATGCTGTGTTTTATATATTAGTTTTGCTAACAGGGTCACACGTTCATTAACCTTAACAGCATGTTGTTCAAATAATCTCAGGTGGCAAATATTTTGATTGTTTCTCTGTTTGCACGGGTTCTGCGATTGACTGGTCAGTTTTCCCGCTGGTTGACTGAGAAAGCGGGTGGGAAATTCCCATTGTGACATGATTCATAAGACGGAAATGCAGGCAATGTAAACAGATGAGGGCGCCGGTGACTGCAGCCACAGGAGGCTCGGCACTGGCACCTCAAGGTCAAGTGGTGACATGAAGCGGTGTGAATTCATTAACTCTGACCTCCTGAATCACTTAGCACATATTACCTCAACGCGTAGCTTAACACAGCAGCGTAGTTTTGACAGCCGAAGGTTATGAAATGGGTTCAAAGCCCTACAACTGTTTATTTTATGTTTACTGGTTCCTGCTCAGATTACAGCAGATATATGGCAGTACGATGCTCGTTGGGGAGATGTAGAGTTCTGCAGGAATGAGTCCTAAAAAACAGCAAATGCGTTGGTATTTTAACACTTTCGTCTCACGGTTGGTGGGTTTCTTGAACAGATTTTTGGTTGGAGGCCTGAAATAAGGTCTGTGGTTAACTCAAGCGTAAGAGATTTTCACGTTTTCTTCTGGGACATTAAATAAGTCGGTAAATACGTGTCTTTAAAAAAAGGCGGTTGCTAACAAGTGGTCGAGGGAACCAGGGCGATGCTAACTTCTAAACTAATCTAACTGAACTAACGGCAAGGTTCGACACAACGGGCCGCAGAGCGAGGGCAATGTTGTAGTTTAGCCATTTAGTTGATATTGTTTGGTCTGTCGCTGTAAATGCTCCGATTCATTCCAGTGACATTTTGCCAATAATCTTCATTAACAGGAAGAGCCGTTCCCATTAAGGTGTATTGACATCAGCTGTCAAGCTGTTGTTTCCGGGCAGAAAAGAGGATGTTTTCGTTGTAAGCCCTCTGTATAAGTTTATGTACAGTGTGAAAGAGCTGCTTCGCTGCACGGCGCTGAAGATTATACGTCCTTTTTAAATCAAAGTCCTAATATGCAACTTTTTCCAACATTAATGGTATAAGCAGGCATATTTAAAGTTTCTTTGAAGTTCCTGGTGCCAAGAGAGGTATACAACGTGCGTGTACATGGAAGACGGTGGGTTCGGTTGTAGTTACTGGAACTCACACAGCAGGAAGAATTATTAAAGTCCAGCACTCACCGTTGTACTGCAACGCTCTGTGCACCATCTGCTGTGTCCATGCACGCCGATCACCTCAGCCTCAGGCAAGATGTCAAATTAAACTCGTCAAGAGGAGACAAGTGTTGGAAGTATTGTTAATCCTGCCTCAAGGAAGGACGACGATGGCCAGACAGCTGGCTAACCGCCTGTCAGGCCGTCGATGACGACCAGTCCTCCACAAGATATTCTCTCATTTCTATATATATATATATATATATATATATATACACACATACACAACCTTTTATTTAATCAGGTAATCTCATTTATCTCTTTTATCTCAGTGGACAGAAAGAAAAACAAACACAACAAAAGTGACGGTCATAGACATCACTAAATAGATTTGAATATAAAGGTTTGGAGAGCATTGCACATGCACACGCACACATGCACACACGCACACGTCGGTCCAAAACCTTCCACAGCTGTGAAACTGGCTTGATGACCTGGTGACTGTCAAGGCTGTAGCATTTTATTCACAACACTTTCATGACTCACCAAACCATTCAGTCGGCTCCGGTGGAAGATATGTTGCTCCTCTCTTTTACGCAGGTTTCTTCTTTTAATTTGTCCCCAGTCTGTAGATAAAGTATTTTTAATTGATGTCGGACCAGCCAAACTACCAGTTCGAGGCAAAGCAGGCCCCCCGTTAGTGTTTTTAAAGGACGTCATGGTTATTTCCATATGAAAAAACACGACATTAAACTCACTAATGGAGAATTCAACAATCTGCGAGGCGCTTCCTCGGGGTAATCCAGTCCAGCCTCAAACTGAACCACCAAAGACATTTTTCATTGAAGACATCAAAGTGAAATGCTTTTGGTTCCCCATTCGGATGATTTTCTTGCTGCCAGGCCAACAAATTGATGATTGAACAGGAAAGCAAAGGGAGCGTAGCGAGGGAAATAGGAGAACAAGGAGACGAGGGTGAACCGAATATCCTTCAATCACAGTTTTATTTTGATACATTCTCATTGAAGACGACGAGCGAGATCGACAGGAGATGAAAGGCAGTTCATTCGTGCTGTCCTTTTTTAACTTCCCCCCCTTTCGCTGGGCCAGGGGACTTGTTTGACCGTGAGTGAGAGGCTGAGTTGGGAAAAGCATTTATCCACACCATTACCCACATCTACCACCGCACAGAGTTCAGCCTCCAATCACCAGCGCACAAGGTGACGCTCTGACCTCTGGCAAGTGGCGAGATGTGATCACCGGAGACCAGAAGAGGAGATGCTGTTGGGCGAAATGCACTATAACGTTTAGGAAAGACAAACAGTGATGGATATTTCAGTTCATCCATGAAACTGGTTTATGGTATCGCAGCATTTTCCGATTTGTTTTCACAGTTCCTGCTGTCTTCGGCCTATATTATCATCCAAGTGTGTTTGGCTCTCTGCATAGCTGTGCAGCTACAAACATATCGTGTGTGCAGATGACGTTCAGTCTTCTGTCAAACCACGTCCTTTCCTGACTTGATACAGGTCAATGGTCAACACCTAGAAAGTAAGTTGTTTCCAAAAGCTTCATAACCTAAAAACTCACTCAGGCAACAGTTTACAATAGCAGTAGAGAACTCTGTACAAGTGCTACTTGTGGAACCACGAAATTTAGTTGAGTTAAGCTTGATGGTTCATTTTTCTCGTCAGGACCTGGACTTATGACATGTTGACATACAGCAACATAACGCATAAAACACATGCCTCACTGGGAGGGATGGTTTTTTACACACGTTTTCAGATGCAGCAAGAAATTTACACCTCGAGCGTTTTTCTTCAACAGCGTTATGCTCAATTTCTGATACGGAGGATATGAGAAACTTCAAACTTGCAGGCTCCTCATTCACAGCCAGTTCAGGTCTAGCCGGCGTTAACATCAGGGTCAGAAATTCATTTTGCCCCCCCCCTAAAAAGAATAATGAGCTGGATGATACTTTGGATTTCCTTCTTTTTCTTCTTCTTTCCTCCAATTTGACCCCGTTCACACTTTTTTGTTTTGTGAGTTGTCATATATTCATGCGTGATTATGTTTATGCCAGTTATGTTTGACAGATCATCCGACCAAACAACTAGTCGATTAATCCATGAGCATATTTATCTGAAACTATCGATACTTTATTATTTATCATGATGAGTTATTATAAAGAAAATGTAAAAAACAGGCCAAAATCCTCTGGTTCCAGCTTCTCCAATATGAATATCTGCGGGTTTCCTTTGTATTTTATGATCACTGAATATCTTTCTTGCAATATATTTCTTGCAAAACAAGTCATTTGAAGATGTCACCTTTTAACTCACCTTGATTTTTTGACATTTTATAGAGCAAACAATTATATTTCACATGGCTTGTTGTGGCTGAATCCAAATGGAACAGCATCTTTTGAGGCTGGCATCAAGCGAGGCCAAACGGTGCACTTGGGTTAATGACTAACAGGCAGCAGCTGGGCGGGCAGGTCATTGGTCAGGTGATACGCAGGTGGAGGGAAACTGGAGGACAGGTGAGGAATAACAGGTCTGGAATGACATGAGATTTTTAGAAATGCTTAGCAAAAAGACACAAAAGGGAAGAGGATGAACATGGAGCAGAGGAACCTTTTCACTTTCTTCTTCTTCTTGTCCCTCCTGCATCGTCATTTTACTCTCTGCATGTGTTTTCTTAAAGATCCCCTCCAGAAATGTATTAACGTGTACAGAAATTGCTCTACTTTGAATAATAATTTCTATCTTATATGTTCTTTTCACAAAACAAGTTCAATTATCTTGTTGATATCTTTGAAATGGCATCCTCCTTCATTACAAATCCAAAATCTATAAATATAAGTTGAACTGCTGCACACCAAGTTTCACTATAAAGTCCATTTACAGTGCATCTGTGCTGGAGGCTTCAAGTTTCCACGTCACACTTTTGCAAGTAAAAAATTGGACCAGGATTGGTTTCTAAAGTATTGTCATGTCATGTCAGAGATAATGCTTGTAGGCCCCTGGTGGGTGCGATTTTCAATGAGCACATGGAAACTTTCCACTTCCAGCAGATGGATCTCTCTGCGCTCTGCAAGTACATCATTCTGCACAATGAAGCTCAAACATTCTGTAGGAACATTTTAGGGCCACAAAAAAGTGGAACGCAAATTCCACATTGTGAAAACCTGTCACTATTAAAATCCATTTTATTAAACATTGTGAATCCAACTGGACACCTGCTTTCGTTCATCTTGAGGGAGCAAACAAAGCTCCCCTTCCCCTTCCATACTCAAGGAGTGATTTTTGGGTATCACGTGGGAGTAATGGATGGTGCGTGTGTGATCTGCGTTTCTTTATGAAGGTTACAGAGATCCTAAAAATGTGCTCTTGCGCAGTTTTCTAATTGGACTTGTGAGGACATGTGTGTGTGTGTGGTCTGCGCCTGGCTCGCTCATTCTCTCTAAGATGGTGATCCCGTCCAAGTACACTCATTAGAGGCCTACTCAGGCGTGGTTGCCAGATTGTGTCGGGTGTTCTGGTCAGCTTTGGCAAGAGCACAAACCAACTTGCAGCCCTGTTTGTCTCCAATTTGTCAGCCGTCTGTTCAAAAACGATAACAAGAAACAGGCCAAAAACAACGAGCGAGCTGCGTCACTGAAGCCACGATAATGAGGCGCTCTCACAAACTTTCATTTATGTGATGGACTGGATTGGACCCAGGAGCAGATGGCAGATGGCAGACAAAGGGATGTCAGCGCAGACCTTCACATGGGAACAGATGGGAGGAGTATAGAGATTTTGAAGAGCTAAATAATACTCCTTCTAGGTTACACTTTATTGATCCCCTTGGTGACATGTTCCCCCTGCATTAGACCCATCCTAACTACTTACAAGGCCAATGGCAGGAATCTTTCAGCACTTTATGTGCGATTACAGAGAGGAAACCCACTGAGACAACACAGAAAGACTTTAGTAAGCCACCGAAGTTCAAACCTAGGACTTATACGCTGCAAAGGAACAGGGTTACTGTTGTCTTTCTAAGAGAAGAGATGAGTCAGTCAGGAAGACACAAGACTGACAGAAACAAGCGACACAATCTAGCAAAGTGTAAATTGAGGTTAGGGACTAAAGTTGCCTTCAAATGGCCATCTTGGGTTTTTGAACGACACCGCCAAGAAGACTGACAACAGAAATGGATGTGGTTAGTACTCCTTGTTCTTCTTAAGATGTGTCAGTGGTTTCGTGTGTTCTGCATTTCAAAGCCAAGGAACGAGAACACGGACAACAAACGTGGCCAACTTTCATGGCCTCTGCTATTTTGTTTTTTTAAATAATTGTTGTGCATTAGCGTGTGAACCCTGACAGAACAAGTCAACTTCAACAGCAAATTGTGAACAGTGGGTCGTTCATATGGACCCTTATCCTGAACATGTTTATGCTACAATACTTGAAAGCAACATAAAAGCGCAAAGGGATAATGGGATGATTAGTAGGCCCCAGCTGGAGCAGATCAACCCTGGATCGCACGGACAGTCAGGGACACACAAGGAGATCCTGGAGAGGGGATGGAAGGGAAGATCGTGCAGAGAAGAATTCTAAGGTCCACTGTTATGTGAACATACCAACGTTAGACAGCTGGAGTGGACCAGGACCAGAGTGCTGCAGCAGGCAGCTAGTCTGCCGCGGTAAAGGAAAGCTAGAGTCCTGGGACACAGGAGAGCTAGTGTGGTGAGATACTAGAGATTATAGATTTGTCATGGTGTTCAGGGATGCTGACGGGAAACACTAGAGGGGTTTTCAAGGAAAGTGTAATGCATAAGGGGCCACACGTGTAAAGTGTAACTAATGACAGTTGTTCTGTTACTGTTGAAGAACCTCGGCGATGCAACACAAGTGGTGAAATCTGCCACCCTTCTCATTAAAAGGTCTAATGGTGGTGTGGGGACAAGTACTGATATGCAAATCAGCAAATGTTTAAGGCCATTTCATTCTTTATAGCTACTGGAGGGATTTTGCTTAATAGTGTGTCTCAGTTCATACTATTGACTGATGTACTGACCCACCATCCTGTTGATCACTGTGCCAGGTGAGTCCTGAGTGCGTAGTCTCAAATAGTCACAGGTTCGGCTTCCAGCTGATAGTCGATGAACGTATCTTTTTTTGTTACTTCCTGTTCACATTACAAACACACTTTGCACACCCGTTACACAAGTTGTTTTTGGTGATGTCAAGCAGAAATGTGGTGACACCTTGTGGTTACATGAGAATAACCACCTCACTTGTTTGTGTGAGACACAAAAGTGTGTGTGTGTGTGTGTGCTGCTGTACAAGGATCACATTGAGCAATCAGACCACAATGCACTGCAGCTGCAATCTATTTACGAGGGAGTGTGAGTGACAGAGGAAGTGGGGGGGGGGGGGTTGTGGCAGATTGTGGGTCCCTTAACTGAATGCTGCTTGGAGCATGTTTAGCATGTTCAGACCAGTTTACTTCAACTCTGGGACTTTTACGTTCATTTATGAAATAAACAGACAACACCAATGGTTTTGAAAAGAGAAAATGATTCAAATTTCACTTTATTATAAAAACAGTGGAGGCCATAGTTGCATTTTCCATTAATAAGCTGCACTAATGTTACAGGGTAATGCAGTCAGCATCACATACAGCAGCGTGACTACAAGAGCTTACAGCTGAGCATAAGAGGAAGTGTTCAGACAATCGTCGACTTTCCTAATTTTATTGTCTAAATTGTTCCTCGGGAGAAGAGAGCGACCTCTAACTGGTGGCCTCGGCGTGCAAAGCGGCCGCAATAACGAACAACTTGTCATCCATCTCCGTTTAGCTGCTTTTAACATTTATGATCATGAACGTCTGCGCAGAAACACGCACACGACGACGCTCTGGAGAAACGCCACCTGCAGCGCTAAGCACACATGCACACACACTGAATGAGATTATCATGCAGCAGTAATTGTCATAGGAAGAGATACTACAACATGCATCCATTTTAGGTTCATTAAATATCACACTTGCGGAGGTTTAACTTGGTGCCTAATACCCTGTATTCATAAGGAGACGGTCGATATCTTCACATTTTTGTCCATTAACCCTTTCACAATTCACACGTTTTAAACACAAATGACACATTAATAACACTTCATATGCTATCAGTCCATATCAGTATCTTATTCACTTCGCCAGCTAGATAAGCTGTTTATCATCTTCTGACCAGCAGTTAAAAATATCCGCTTGTGTGTCGACACACTCGGTAAACTCATATATATATATATATATATTTACACACACACACACACAAAATGCAGCATCTCATCTGTACATATTCATAAAAACATACCAGTACAACTATAATGTTAGCAGACGTTTCCCTGATTTTTTTATACCTCTTCACAGCAAAAAGCCATGTGCATTTACATTGTCTGTACATAAATATAAGGTCACGCATGCACACATACACGCACGTGAACATGCACGCGTTCACAGCAGACGCGGAACCACAAATTCTCGCCATTAATGTAACAATAAAAAAAAAATAAATAGCGACTGTTCAAGTAAACGGTGCGACTCATTCGACAAGCTGCTCTGTTAGCTAATAATGAACATGCACGTGTGTGTGTGGTGTGACACAGGCAGTAGCAGGAATTCACCGTACATTAAGTGAGGCACGTACACTGCCTCGTGTTCCACCATTCACTCAAAAAGCATCACTGTGTCTCGGGGTCCTTGGAGCCGCGAGTCATCCAAGAGGGTCGGCGCTGGCGAGTTGACCCAAACGACATCAGGAGCTCCTCGGGAGTCGGTTACTGCTCAGTGTGTCCCGACGCTGTCACTTCCTGAGACACAGACAGAGGTAGAGACGGCATCATGTGTACAAGGTTGAGCTGCACATTCTCTACTGAGATGTTTGAGGAAAAGTGGAAGTTGTGATTTTAGTTTTTTTCCCCCCAGACCCATATTTAGGATACAGTGAAAGAGGAAACTTTTGAATAAATAGTATCCATATTAACAATGGAACAACTGTTGCATGTCACGGTGTATCCACAGAAAGAGATCACTCTCTTTATCTCCAACTTTGCATTTTTTAGCTCATTGTTTTGGTTTTCCACACGCAACCTTGTTTGCTGTCACAGCAGGCAGCTGTTTTAGCAGACGGGGGGGGAGAAGAGCAGCAACGCATTAAAACAAAAACACAGTCCACTGCAATGACACGTACAGAGAAAACAGCTGCTACGTACGGTGACAAGAGCCTTTACAGAGTGGGCAGGTGTTTTTTCTTCTTACTCTTTTCTGAGTGAGGTCTTCCAGTTTAGTCTTACTTACATGTTTCGGTGTGGTCCGTATGTGTCCAGCATGAGCGTGCTGGCCTCCTCCAGGTTCCACTGGCAGCGCTGCAGGAGCTCCTCACACTCGGCTCTCGACCGCAGGCCCAGACGAAACAGCTGCTCCACCTACAATGCAGCCGGTGAGAAGAGGCATTTTAGGCGGGAAGGTGGGAAAGTTGTTTGATCATTTTTATTGTCCTGTGTGTGTGTGTGTGTATTTTAGCTGATTTTTTTCTGAGTTCAATGAGTTTGAATGCCGGGCATCGAGATCCTCTCATTTCGTGGGGATTCTCGCCAAAATTTACTCCTTTGTGTGCAGAAAGAAAAAAAAAAACCCTGCATGTTCTGTGTTGTATTATCAAACTTCTGCTAACTTTGTGGCCAATGTTGTTTTTGCTTATTTGTTTTAGGCTACCTGATGACAACATCCCCTCGAGGACACAGCAGAGGTTGTTTAGCTCAAGGCTAACACAGTAATATAGCCATGAAAAAGTACAGAAAGGGGCACCTTCAAATGATTTATGGCCTGAGGGATGGTCCAGTTGTGACTCTGCAGAGCTGCCTTACACTCCTCCAGTGTGACACCGTGCACAGCTCCTTGGACCTGTCAATCATACCATGAACTTATAATGAACAGAGGATGGAAGTTAAAAGAAACATGACTGGGTGGTTGTATTTCCAACAATGGAAACTGCCACATAAGGGAAAGGATTAGTCCCCTCATTTGTAAAAAAAAGAAAAAAGCTGAGGATGCCTTGAAAAAAGTAGAAATGAAACTGTGCTCAGTTTGTACAAAAATATCTTCTTGGGTGCTGATGAGAGCTGGAATGCCAAAATTAAATGTTACCCTACTCTGACTAGAAACTAGTTCTCTGTGAAATCCATTTAATGACCGAACAAGGAGATTTACACTTTTAATTTAAAACCTGCTCAGTCACAGGTACAACAGATTTTCAAATGTCCCAAAAAGCACTTTGAAGCACACCTGCGTGATGCTGTGCTCCTGTTGCATGCTGGGAGCTGCAGTTCGCCCGTTGTTGTTGTTGTAGGAGGAGTTTGGTTTGGCTCCACCGGGCTGCTGCATCATGGGTTTGACTGCCGCCATGTTGGCAGCTCCGTATCTGTTCAGAGAACCACAGATACAAAACATGTTGAAAACAAATGCATGTTTCCTTCCTAACTTGCCTAAAAAATGGCCTCTATCCTACCTAAGTAGAGCGGTAGAGACTGGATGAGGTAAGACAGTGTTTGATATCAGCAGCGCACCTTTCCAGAAATGCTGGTCGGTCTGGCAGCGGGGCGGGAGCAGAGCTCTGGGAGCTGTCAATCAGTGAGGAAAGGCCACGCCCTTCACGAAAGGTGAGAGGATCCAGTAAGGAGCTGGATGAGTAGGCGGAACCACGAGCTGCGAGTCGCGAGGACTGTGATGTGGCTTGAAGCTGGGAGGAGCTGGAGGACAGAAGGGGACCCAGGAGTCCAGACGCCCGGCGTGGGGAGACGGACAGGGGAGGAGGAGGCAGGGCCACAGGGGAGGAGGATAGCGGCGGCACCAGTGGGAGGGGAGAGGAGGAGCGGGAGCCTGGCTGAGAGAAGGCGTGGTCTCTGGGTGGGATCTGAGGAGGCGTGTCGTCCTGGTCACCCAGGGAGATGGAGCTGGAGCGTGCCTGCTGGTGATTGGTGCGGGTGGAGAGGTTGTGCCTGGAGGGGCGCAGCGGGGGGACGGGGCTGCGAGGAGGCAGCACCGGCAGGTCCTCAAAGCAGGAGGTGAAGGAGGAGGTGGCGGAGGGGGAGGGAGGAGGCAGGTAGATCTGTCGATGGGGGCCCAGAGGAGCCAAGGGCATAGGCAGGGGGGAGGAGGGGAGGGAGCGTCCCGTTGCCATGGGAACCTGCAGCTTCACCATCACCTACACCCACAAAGACCGACAGAAATGTTCAAACATGATTACTTATCGATAAACTGAAACTGTGCGTAAAACGACATGTTACCTCTCTCTGTAGTTCTTGGAAGAGGTCAGCTGACTGCGACTCGCTCCTGCCTGCCATAGCGGCGCCGGGCGTCCCCGTGGTCTCTTCAGTCAATCCATTGTTGATAGACCGCACCTCCTGGTCCTCCGATTGGTCCTCCAGGTCCGTGGTAACCTCGTCGTAAGCTGGCTGAGGGAGGGGCCAGTCCAGGATGGATGGGGTGTCCTGAGGATGAGAGTGATGGACAATGCAGCAGCTGTATCTTGACTTTAAAAAAATGTTTGAATTTCTTATATATGCCCCGCCGCCATCATCGCACGACATCTTTCACTCTTCTTAGTATAGTGACCTTTATTTTCCCCACTAACCGTACCTTCAGTGTGTCCTCATCTGGCTGCCGCGTCTCCGTGAGCGGCGAGGGCGTGGTCGAGCTGAAGCTGTCATCCGTGAAGTCGATGAGCGACACCTCGCTCTTGGCCGAGCGCACGCCGGACCCCTCCCACGGCCGGAGCTTCAGCCCCAGGGACGCCCCCAGCCTCTTCAGCCCCGACGAGGTGCTGGTGTCGTCATCGTCATCGTAATCGTCCATCACGGAGTCGTAGAACGGCTCTGGACACACGTGCAAACACCAGAGTCAGGAAGTAACAGCAGCAGCGTTGTATTTAAAGGTGGGACTGTAGGCTACAGAGAGGACAGGGGGAAGAAGAGAGACGTACTCTTCAGCACAACGGCAGGCTGTGGTGGACGAGGAGGAGCTTGCTCTGTTAAAGAGAGTCATAGGCGTTTAGTTTACATTCACTTAGTGACTAATAGAAGAACACTGATCAGCCGTAACATCCAGACAGAACGGCACCCTGAGCGTCCGCATACGCAACAAACACCTTTCTATCAGAACCAGCATGAACTCTTTCAGCAGTTTGAGCTACAGAAGCTGCTCATTTCTCATTTTACCTGCTTCAACATATCAACTTGGAGGACAAAGTGTTCACTTGCTGCCTCATATATCCCCCCCCCCCCCACAGACAGGTGCCACGGCAACCAGATAATCAGTGTTCTTCACTTCACCTGTCAGTGCTCATAACGTTACGGCTGATCGGTGTATGTTGAGTAATGTGTTTAAATGTTTAGTTTACTCTTGGCACGGTTCGGGAGTTTGGTCGGCCTCGCGGTACCCGAGTCCATCCCAAGGACATCAGGAGGATCCATGGGGTTCCCCAAATACAGACTGAAAGGGAGCAGACGAGATTGAAATCACATTTAATGGAATTGAGCTGTAGCCGTAAAATCTATTCAGCATTTGACTATATGAAGAACACGTTTATACACAGGCTAGAAAATGGGCCAAGTAGCAACTGAACCTGTTATTACTTCTTCACCAAGAATCTGAGCATTGAAGCTTCCTCTCTATTCTTGCAGCAGCCGTGAGAAGAAATTTAAGTGGCGACCTCAGTTAGTGAGCATGATTAACCTGTCTATGCGATCTGCATGTCCCCAGCTCCTGTGAGGGTCCGTGTCTCCGTGTCCAGTGTGGATGAAGGAGTGTTTGAGCGGTCGGCTGATGTCGTGGGCGGACAGACCGGCGACCGACGTCACAACGTGACGGGGAAACTGACCGACGCGCAGCGTCCCCCTGTTCTGACCTCGCCACCAGTAGTGCTCCGCCCTGAGGTATGAATAAAAAAAATTTAAAATCCATCCCAGCAGTTCAGGGAGACATATCAGTACAGCGTGTTTTGAGCTTTTGTAAGCTTGTATTGAAGTTTGAAGAAAAATGGTTTCGAAAATATCTTGTCAAAGCCAGAACGAAGGACATATCAAACAAAGGTCTGGCCCTGAACCATATGTTGCACCTCATTTATCTTGAAGCTAAAAGATCTTTAGTTTGCACATTTGAGATCTGCTATTTTTTCCTCTGGCCCTTGAGGTTGGTTCATTCAGAAATATTCAGGAGGAGAACCGATTTGTGTGGGTCCCACTTTCTTCTGTACGGTACACGTTACGATGATTTAAGAGAGTTGATGTTCCATGAAATGGCTCTACAAAACCCTGAAATATTCAGGCGTACAGTTGAGCAGAAATTGGCATGGTGATGTCTTACTTTCTCTCAAAAGCCTGCAAAAGACGGCAGGACAGATGGTTTAATTAGCATTTAATCAATTTTCTCCAGTAATACATAGTTGTCGATTGAACCATGAAAGTTGCTTTAGTTGTTTAATTAATTTATGTTGTCTTGGGTATAGTTATATACAAGACACAATAATAAAATTTGTATTAATTCATTCAAAAAAGAAACATTCTACTCTTGTTTACCACATAACATGTTGACTGCTCTGCTGATTTGTATAATCTGTATCCCCGCATTCTACTAGCAGAGACACAATTCAGAAATAATGGGACTTTCCTGCCTCTGTCACATGAATACACTTAAATGACAGCGGAAATCCAGCAATATCTTGTTAACTTGTGGCTTTTTCCAGTAACAGGACAAGAATTACAGTAATTTTCCACAATGCAAGGAATCCGATGCCAACAAAAGATGCATTCGTTGTCCTGTCGGTTTGTTAAAATACTGCTTTGTGTACAGTAATGAAATAACGAGTTGAAGGACTGCACGCGTTGCATAGCAAACAGTCCCACACTGACCTTCCCTCTATGATGGTGATGACGTCGTTCATTTTAATCTGGAGCTTGTCTTCCTCCTCAAAGTCCTGCAGCGCTCTCATATCTGTAGGCATGGTCTGCAGAACACACACACACTTACAGTGGGAGCAAGAAGCTACACAGGTCTGGTGAGTTATTATCGTCATCAGCAGGTTCATAGAGCCAAACACTTCATGTCGTTTTGTATAATGGTGATTTATTTGTTTCCACTTGCTCTCCCTTCATTGTCCTTTTATTTGCCTGGTGCTCCACTTTGGGGACAGCTTAGCTTAGAGCCATTAGAACACAATTAATCTAAATGGTTGACTTGATTTGGTCAAATTTGTTGAATCTGTTTGGGGAAATTCATCAAACGGTTTGTCAAATTTGTGTTGACATACAAGATTTTGTTCTGCAGAGCGTTTCTTCAATATAATGTAGATATAACACTCCCTCCTGTGGCCACAGTGGATGTTGTTGTATTATGACGTGACTACACGCCTTCATTCGGTGTTGTTTTGACTAAAACTACTGTGCTACCTCGAGCAGGAAGTCTCTGAGGGCCACGAAGGTCGGTCTGTCCTCAGGTTTGGGGCTCCAGCACTGCAGCATGACGTTGTAAATGTCCTGAGGACAGTCGTCTGGTTTACACAGCCTCTCGGCCTCCACGTCCACCTTGTGGAGGATCTGCAGACGCATACATAACAGAATGTAAAGAACGAACGTCACCTGGTGAAGCTCTTAAATTGCGAGACGCTGCAATTGTTTGTGGGTTAAGGTTATTTTTTATCCAAAAATTCTTTCCTCCTTGAACTTTAATAGCAAAGTAGAAAATCCCTTAGGAAAGGTGTGTGTGTGCATATGCATGCACCTGGCTCCCATTAAGGCCCAGCCACGGCTCCTGTCCGTGGGTGAACATCTCCCACAGAGTGACCCCAAACATCCAGGTGTCAGACGCGTGAGAGAATGTACGAGACTTCAGGGACTCCGGCGCACACCTGCAGAGAGACAAGGATGTCAGAGGCAGAGAGGAACTGTGGAGAGCAACACCAGAACTGTCCGAATCAAAGTTTGAGGTCTGGATCCAGGCTACCGGACACACATCTTCTTGAGTGACCAGGACGCTCTGCTCACCACGGGAAGGGGACTTTGTGGCCCTCCTCCATGATGTATTGGTCGGTGTGTGTTGGCAGCGCCCTCATCAGACCGAAGTCTCCGATCTTCACCGTGTCATTGGTGGACAGCAGAACGTTGCGGGCAGCCAGGTCCCTGTGGAGGAAACGCTTCTGCTCCAGGTAGGCCATGCCGCACGCCACCTACACACACACACACACACACGCGTGCGCAGTGATGCCACACATTGTGCGTCCAACATTTTTACTTCACTAGTGACATGTCAGAAAGAGACAGTGGTGGAATGCAGTACAGTATTAAAGTTCAAAATCAAGGTACTTGCACTTGAGTATTTCCATTTTGAGCAACTTTATACTTAACAACACTGCAGACACATGACCACTTCCCCTTCCTCTCGTGTGCTTTATCTTGTTGGTGTTAGCTGACCTGCACGGCGTAGTTACACAGGAAGGAGATGAGGATGTGACCCTGGCGCTTTCTCAGACGATCCAGCAGTGAACCCAGAGGGGCCAGCTCGGCCACCTGCACACACAAACACTCAGCTCCTGACATTTACATCACCCAATTTGTGTCTTACTCCTTGTAGTCCGTGTGTTTTTGTGCATGTTTGAGAACGCGTGTGTCCTACCATCTTCATGGGCTGCGTGAGGACAATGCCATACAGGCGGATGAGGTTCTGGTGGCTCAGCGAATGCATGGCGTTCACCTCTCTGATGAAGTCGTCCAGACCGTCTGAGTCCAACACGCCTGCCTTCAGACACTTCACTGCCACCGACAACTAGGAGGACAGGAGGGGGAGAGGCGATATCCTCTTTTGTCATTGCGACATGCCACAACACGAAACGAGCTCACGCTTCACACGTTTTACGCTCCCGACAGCGCGCCGCGTTTTCCATACTGCTGCGTCTCACCACTCTGCCGTTGGGTCCGGTCCACTCTCCTCTCCGCACCACGCCGAACGTACCGTCTCCCAGCCGCTCGAACAGCTGCAGCTCCGACTCCCGGATCAGGCAGGTGAGCGAGGCTCCCGGCTCGCTATTGGCTGGTGCCGCGCTGGACGACGCCCCCGGGGTCAGGGGCTGCTGGGGGTCGGCGTCGGGTCGTTTCACTGGAAACACCTACAAGGGAACCAGAAGCAGAAACCGATGACACGCCTTTCCTTCTTGTGCTCATAAAAACGAAACGCAAAACGCAGTTTTGAAAAAGACGCATTAAAACGAGAACACTTCTTTCCAACATGGTGGAAATGTTACGATGTTAAAAGGCGATGTGACATAATATTACACAACATAATCTTAAAACCAAAACTATACCAAAAACATAAAATAAACATTGCATCAACATACGTCTCGTTAATAACCTGTCACCTTAATCCAAAGATAACCTCTTAAGTTTTACGATGTGTAAGTGAACTTGGACAGAGAAAAGGCCAGTTTATTGTTTGAGATTGTGATCGGCTAAAATATAAAATATACCGTCGCATCATATGAGATCCATTTCACTTTCTGTAAATATACACCTCGCAAACGCGCGAGCAGCCTTTTGTCCGCATTGGAAGTCATAGAAATCTGATAGAAGAAATTTGCTTAAAATTTAATTAAAAAGGTGTAACTTATCTCATTTGGCATTCAAACTCTTGTTCAGTTTGGTGGTGAGGCATTGAGGCGAAGGAATCAATGTATCGATGTTACCGAAAACAAGCGTGTGTGTGTGTGTGTGACAGTAACAGTAATGTGACACTTGTCCTTGCAGGAAACATCAGAATGCAAATGTCTGTGCAATGATAAGCTGTTTCTGTGGGTTTGCAGGACCTTGCTCATCCAGGACTTGCGTTTATAAAGGGCTCTTCTCCTCTTGACTGCCTCCCAAAGCCTCCTCTGACCTGAACCAACACAATCACAAACACAGAAAATATTATTGATCTCGATTTTTAGACGATTCACGCCGAGGGGGGTGGGGGCGGAATACTGATAAGCACAAATAAACCTAAAATTTGTGCACATCTCAAGCTCAGTGACGCAGAACTATCAGACATAAGAAATATTCTCGCTGCCTCAATACGCATATGGAACACAAGGCTGCTATTTTTGCTCCAATATGCACAGCATGTTCCTTCAAAAACGCAACGCACCCGGGCGCCCCATGCCGATCTTCTCCAGGTCTTCATTCTTGACGTAGTCGAAGTGGGAGAGCCGCGTGACGTTGAGCTCATCGCGGATCCGCAGGAAGTACTGTTGCAGCTGCACATCTGTCAGCAACTCCAGCAGCCACTCTGTCCCCTCCTCGCACTGCATCTGCACACACACACACACACACACACACACACACGTACCTTGCATTAATATACATGCGAGGGCGCGTACATTTTACCTTTGAACAGAGACAGGCTAGCTGTTTCCCCGTTCCCAGTCTTTATGCTAAGCTAAGCTAACCGACCGCATAAAGCAAACTTCCCCTAGAATGTCAAACTGCTGCTCCAAACTTTGTGCCTACTAATCCCTTAATTTTTCACCCATCTGGATCTCAACAAGATCATCTACGTTTTAAATCGGAATGAGAAGAATTTACCAGGAAACATCAAAAATGCCCAGAATTTCACATTATTTGAAGCTGCCAGTGTGCTTATTTGTGTTTATTAACTCGCATTCTCACTTTTGAGGATTTTGTTTGTCTTTCTATCTCTGCAAGGACACGTGATTATGTTGCGACTTTTGGGGCAAAGACTGAAGTTTTTGTTTCTTTACATGAACACGTAACATAAAGAT
>JAVQJF010023205.1:0-14826 GCA_036023855.1 Gadopsis marmoratus | reverse complement strand
CCCCCCCCCCCCCCGCCGGGCGGCCGGGCCCCCCCCCCCCCCGGAGTGGTCACTGTTCAGGCCTGAGCCTGTTGTGGATAAAATGAGCAGGCTGAAGTGCTCTGTCTAGTGTTTCACCTCATGCCTGTGGACAGTAGCAACCGTGTGTGTGTGTGTGTGTGTGTGTGACAGGAGCCAGTGACCACCTTCAGCCCTCACTGAGCATCCAATCAATGTCCATCTCACCTTTTAATGGCTCAGTGGCTAACCAGCCGGGTGGACAAAACCTCAGCCCTAACAGAAACTGAAGGGTTAAATACTTCTGCACTTTACGAGCTGTTTGTATCTCCAGTGAAAAGAGTCTATTGTCCGGGACTAAATATAATCTACGGCTGGGAAATATCACTGTGGCCGTAGGGACTACTTCCCTCCCATCACTCTGCTGAAGAAGCAAACAGCGCAATGGACCCAGCAGTAATTCTCTGTTAGAAATGTCCGCGCTCTGCTCCCCGGCGTCTCGTTGGCTGGTAGCAGGAAGAAGGACTGATGCTGACAAATGGCAGCGAGCCTGGTCTCTGTCATGGAGGCCGCAGTCTGTGTCTGTGTGAGTCACTGTGTTAGGCTGAGGAACAACAAATCACAACCACAGTGATCCTGCATAGACACACGGACCACACTGACATTATACAGCACATCAAACAATCAACAGCTCTAACAAACTTAGAGCTTGTTAAATACTCGTCAGCTGTGGACAGGTTGACAAATTATTATTATTATTATCATTGCAGGCAACACTTGCAGGCACTTAGCACCTTTTTCCATTGTAGACATATAGGTACATATACAGCAGGTATATATAACTACATATACAGCAGATGCATATAGATATTTGATACTTTTGAGAACCATAAACATTTACTCCAATAAAGTCCTTTTTTGTCTATTAGAAGTATGACATGCTGTTTGGGGCAGAAGGATGTAACCGACTAATTCTTTCACAGCACAGGGACACTAAATGCAAAAACATAACAAATGTCTAGTCCAGTATATAGTACATTTTACACAGGTTAAATCCTATTCAATTAAGCAATATATTGTTATACATGTAGGTGAAATGCACCTGCTTATTACATCAGTCTCTTTGTTGATGGTTGACACAAGTTAGGATACACACACAGTATTGGCATAAGCACATGCAAACGCACACATTAAATGGGCACATACAGTACAATAGGTACACAGGTTAATAAAAATGGCTCACTAATATTGGCATTAACTCAGAAGAATACACACATACACATACTGTCAATGTTTTTGTTTGCGCTGAAGATTTATGAAGTCAACATGAAAGAATTGCATGGCTGCTATAGCCATAGTTACTGCATGTAACTGTAATAATAACCTCTCCTCCATAAAGAGGCAGCAATAGTAGTATTTGTACAGGATGTATGTTTTATCATTGCCAGGTGTAGGTATCTCACTTCTTCTGAACAAGTTGTCCACAGGACAGCTATTAATCATTGCTAGTGTTTTCATGAGAGGAGGGTTCCCTCTAGTGGTCAACGTTGCACTGACTTACTTGAGTGAGGTTGTATATTCTGTAAAGCTTCATTTTAAAAACTGCAGTTCCTTTCAAGCCAGATCTCTGAACAGATTTATAAAAAGACCTTTGAGACTTATTTAAAGAAAATTGCATTCTCTGTTATCAGTTGTGTTTGTGTGTTTATTCCAGAGCAAGGACACACGGACGCCGACATGTTCTTCTACCTGCTGATCGTGTTCTCCACCATCAGCTCCCTGTACACACTGATCTGGGATCTGCGCATGGACTGGGGCCTGTTTGACCGTGGAGCTGGAGAAAACACCTTCCTCCGAGAAGAAATTGTTTACCCACACAAGGTAGAGTCTGATAGGAATCTCATGTGTATGACACAGACAGACACACACAGACACACACACACTTTAACGCTGTCTCCTCTGCATCCAGGCCTACTACTACTGTGCCATTATAGAAGATGTGATCCTGCGTTTTGCCTGGACGATCCAGATCTCTCTGACCACAATGACCAAGATCCACTCTGGTGGCGACATCGTAGCCACCGTGCTGGCTCCCCTTGAGGTCTTCAGGTGGGTCTCAATTACACAATAACTTTGTTTTATACACATACCTAAGGTCAGACAGATGAGGATTTTCTTTCAGTGCTTTGATTTATGAAATCATTTCAAAACTATTTGGAATAAACTGCCTTATACTAATATTAGATGATGGAGATGCAGTACATCTCTCCAGACGTTTTGCTGCCTTCCAAGTCTCCCATTCCCATAAGCGCCCACATTGATTTCTAGGCTCTTCACCGCTCATCTTCTCTCTGCAGGCGTTTTGTGTGGAACTTCTTCCGTCTGGAGAACGAGCACCTCAATAACTGTGGTGAGTTTCGTGCTGTGAGGGACATCTCGGTGGCGCCACTCAATGCCGATGACCAGACGCTGCTGGAGCAAATGATGGACCAGGAGGATGGCATCCGGAACCGCTCGGGCAAGAAGACTTGGAAGAGGTCCTACAGCCTGTCGCTCCGACGCCCCCTACTGTCGTCCTCACAGTAAGACATAATGTTGACGCTTGACATCAGGCTAATGCATTTTTATTTAGTTTGATTTATAAACACAGAGGAAGTAAAATAAGTACAAGTTACTGTAGACAAATAATCTCTCTAAAATGTTCTAATATTAAAAAATCAAAGACCTTGGAGAGATTTTACATTTGTTGTTTTCATGTACTTGACACAACACTACCAAAAAACTGAAAAACTAAATTATATCATAATTATAATATAATCCAATATATCAGACTTGAAAATGTATATGACAATATATGAAATTGTCCCAGGTGTTTTCACAGTCCACCACGCCTTTATCAAGATGGAGACGTTCAATGTCGGAATTTAAGAAATATTTTAAAAATTTATCATATAACAAGCAAAAATACATAAAACAACATTAACATATCTGCTAAAATGATCACATGAAATGAAAGGATGTATAATGTTAATTTTTTCAATCCTTTTTTCTAGATCGAGAAAGGACACAAAGGTGCTAATTGAAGACACGGATGATGAGGCTTTCAGCTGAGTCCACAACGTCATCACACACACACATGCAAACACACACACACACACACACACACAGAGACATACTATACTTATAAGGGCCCCATTAACTAACGCTCAACCTCTCTCCCTTATACTTCATTTACAAGTGTAGTAAACCTTTACCCCCCCCCCATCTAAACCTTTAAAGCAGTGAGGACCTCAGGCTGCGCTCACTTTGGACAATACCTCATCTTTACATGCTTGTCAGTATATTTGGTCTTTATAAGTATAGAAAAACACACACAACACAATGCAGAAACACACATAAAGATAAATCTGCTGAAGCACAAGCATAGCGTAATATTGATACAGCTGAGGAGAGAGTTAATGCCATACAGACAGACAGACAGACAGATGGACATACGTCAAGGGAAATCTTACAGACCTAACAGGAAACACAGACCACACTGCCCTGGGATTATTCTCTTCTCTTTTAAAAGGACTTTTTTAGTAAGTGTTGTTTACTTTTAAGATATCTGTGTTTCTTTAGATTATTTTTCTTTAATTTCTTTGGATTTATTTCAGAGAAGCTGCATAGATAGGCTACAGATGACTGTTTACACACCTTTTTTAACTGCTCTAGGATCAACAGGGAGAAGACAAGCCAATCAAAAGACTAAATATCAATCAATAGAAACCTGAGGAAGGACTCGACACACATCACAGCATATCAGAACAAATCAACTGGTTTCAACTTGTTGATTCTTTTTTATACTCAATACTTTTTTCTTTCTTTCTTTCCTTCTTTCTTTGATTGAGTTGTAATAACGTCAGTCACAGCCCTGGAGGCATTTAATACACAAACATGAAGAAAAAAAACCCTACTTGTACACAAAAAAGGGACGTTTTGATTCAAACATTTCTAGTCTGTCTAGTTGCTTTGTAATATATTTCATATATTTTGATGTGCATTAGTGCTCTATTGTAGTTGTTAAGTACTTCTACTTGTGTTGGTTATACTAGTGATACTAGTTTGAGCATCCACACGATGATTGTTAACGTATTTTATAATATTTGGACTGTTTTTCTTGGTTCTGCCATGTTTTTAGTTCATAGTTAGTTTTTGGCTCATAGTTAGACCTCGATTAACCCCCAACCTCAAATACGTGCAAAACTGACTTGTGAATCATTGTGTCATGCCATCTTAAAGTGCCCGATGAGCTCTGTCCACCCAACCTGCACAAAGCTTATTTACAAAGTACAGATTGTATTGGGCTGTTTTAGCAGGTTGGTTTTGTTGGAAATCTCTGTAATATGAGTAGAATTACGTCATGTGATGCTTGTTCACCGCTTCAGATGTTCAGTTGAATTGTTATTTAACTGTGTTATGTAATTGCATGTATACCTTCACACAGAAACCTCTCTGAAGGTATACATGCCAGTGGTTCTCAAACTGGGAGCCGGACGGGGGGGGGGGGGGGGGACGTGGACCACTTTTAACATGGAATTAATCTGTTTTATTAAGGTTAAAAAAACCAAACAAGAGTGTTCTGATGCTAGCAAGGCTTTCAAGACTAAGGTCAGTGAGATTTACTGAGACAGCAAAACAACATGTAAAGTACAAGATGGACAGATTTGTGACCGGGAGGAAAATCAAACGGTCTTATCTTGACTATGAACAGCCTTATCTTGCTCTCTTGTTTACTGTCATTTTAGCGGGAGAGCCTTGTGTCTAAAAACTCAAGAGAAACATGCGCGGAAACAAAGAAAAATGCAGACCATGTTCAAGATAGTTATTGCAATGAAATTGGCTCATTTCCCAAAATGAACTGAATTTGTAGAACTTTTCAAAGTGGGTCATGGCAGAAAAGAGTTTGAGAACCACTGGTATACATGAGCGCTGCTAGAAATCCAGAGCAACCTCTGACAAAATCTCAGTGTTGCCAGACTGGGCTACTTTACATTTCATTGTGCAGATAAAAATGGTTTTGAGGCGGCTTTTGATCATTCAGGCAACTTCTTGTACTACTTGTGTTGTTTCCTCCAACAAGAACTTAGACTATAACCCAGTGAATCAGCCTCTTTTGATTTGGGTTCACCTAATTATCTTCATAAAACAAGAATGCACATGGACAAAAAAAAAACCTCATCCATCATAAATAAAAAATGGTGCTACTTTTTTGATGATTGGATGAGTTTAAGACTCTGATTGGGCTACTTTATGACAAGTCAAGTCTGGCAACACTGCAAAAGCTCATTCAGGACTCTTTAACAGTAAATATCAATAACCTGTGATGTGTTTCACACAGTACTGTGCTCCTGAATCAGTCAGGTTTCACCACATTCGATGTTCCTGTCACCAGATATATGCTGTTTGTCGTTTGTCGTTGCCTCATCGTTTTAGCACTTTTTTAAAAAATTTAATGAAGTGTTGTGATTTGTTAGATCAAATGTATTCTACTATTAGAAAAGGAAAGTTAGTAGCAAGCAGGAAAAATGTGTTGTAAATCTGACATCCACTCTTTGCCTCCATGGCTTATTTTGAAGTCAGCAGCTCACACTTCCAGATTCTTATGTCCACGTTATTATTTTAAAGTTTGTTGCTGCTGCTGCTGTTAACGGGCCTCTTGGCTTGCAGAGAGAGGATGCTAACTTGAATGCTGGTGTGTGTTTCACTTTCTCTTCCTGTTTGACCCCCTCACTCTGCTCTCTGCTCCTCCTTGTGGCAACACCGCGTCACCAGTCATAAGACAAATGTGTTACAGAAAGTCCTGTTTCCTCTACTTCTGTTTTTCCCGTAGCGGCTAAAGAAAAGCTTCTGTGTGCAACGAGCTTAACTGGAAAGCTAGACAGTTAAAAAAAAAAGTGTTGAACCTATTAAAATGTAGAAGATGGGTAGCTTCCCAGTCCATATGCCATAAATGTATACAGGCATAAAACACTAGACACACACACACACACGCCACATTGTCTCTCTCTTGTGTCGGAGAGCACAACACACCACAGCAGATAGTTTTGTAAAAAGGCTCTGTTGTCTTGCCTGCATGCTGCTTTTGTTATACATTGTACATAGATCTTAATTTATTTAACATGATGTGTATATTAGCAATCATTGTAGCTAATGATTGATTGCATATGTTGCCATCTTCGCTCCAAGACAAGCAGTATTTTTTAGGTGATGAGGAGCTTGGTCACGATCCTGCACTCTTTTTCATGTGTAAATCAGTTGACAAAGTGTTTGTATAAAAATAGAAAAAAAAAATCCATAGAACTGGAGAATGTGATCGGTCGTAATTTTGTTGGTGATTCCTTCTTCTTTCAAGGCCCCGTTATCTCCGGGGGTTTGCGTGGCTCACGGAGGAGGTGGGGGGACAAAAGGGGGGCAGATTTCCGTGTCCTGAAGCTGTAATACTGTTTGTACATTTGTGAATGTGCATGAAAATATTGTGGACATTACATCTGTTGTTGTAAACTGCCCTGCTGACAGAAGCACTTTGACATACTGTAGGGCACAGGAACAGACCCACAGAGGGCCCACACTGTAAGAAGATACTGTTTAAACTGATCCCAGACCTGCCTCACAAACAGTTCTAGGATCTTAATTTGTTCACTGGAAGCATTTTTGAGATGCTTCTCTGTGAGAAAACAAATGTTAAAATGACCAGTGTCTGTTCAGTGTGTAACCCAGCAACAAAAACAGGGTTATTTTGTACAGTTTGTGTTTGATGAGATGATGATGGCGATAAGCCCTGACATCCCATTTTTCTCATGGATGAAAATCAAAGATGATTTTGTTTTCACTGCTTGCTGACCCCCCATGATGTTAAAGTGCTTGATATGTGTGCATCCCTCCCTCCTCTCTTTCTTGATGTTGTTCGTACCCTTTCTCTAATCTAGCTGAACGTGATAGTACCTGTAGTTTGGTAGATGGATGTTCTACTTTGATAAGATACAAAAAAGATAATAGAATAAATACATGGCTAAATGTGATTTTAAGAGACAAAGACAGTGTGAACCATCCTGCCTGAGTCCCTTTTACAGAGTAGTTTGTACATGTCGCGTGTATAACACTGTTCTATGATGGTTTTCCTGATGGTATTTGTATTTCTGTATACACTTTAGTGATCCTGTCATATCTGGGTTTTATAAACCACGATTATTTTTAAAACTCGCTCTGCCTCTCGACTCTTTTTTTCTCTCATACTATTGAAGTTCCAGCTGCTCTGACCGATTCTAATCTTTGTCTGTCAGATTGTAGCTTTAGGTCTTGTCTAACCTTCGTGGTGGACAAGTGACTTTCTTTGATGCAGTTATGCGATTATACGTACATGCACATTAACACATATGCATAGAGCCTATTACTCCAGATCAAGCATCAGATTTGCCGTTTCCTCCTCTACACTGTGCTTTTATCAGTTCACTTGTTAGTCGTTTGCTTTTGTGGTTTTATGATTGTTTCTTGTTTTGTTCTTAATGGCTGTAAAGTATTTTACAGTGCACTTCAAGGTAGATAACCATGTGTACCCTTCAGAGCTTAGCTGTTAGGCATTCACCCCTCTAACACACGGTGTTGAAAAGTTTCAGGTCCTGACGGGAGGTGAGGTCTTATAAAATTGTCAACTCATCCAAAAATACACACCGCGATTAGGGATTGGATACATTTTTTTCCTTTGGTCCCAGTGGGTAGACAGAGTCTGACGCCATTATGTTCAGTGTGCCAGTAAGAACGAATGAGTCATCCTGAAAAGCCTGAAAATACTGCTTCTTGGCAGAGAGGAACCACCCACGAAATCAAAGGAGAACACAGTTAACTTTGTGGCAAATCACCAACAAACCTTCATAATCCCAACACAAAATCACAACAATCTTTCCCCTTTTTAAAAGAAAAACAAGTGTGTCAGCTGAGACTGAAAGACCATTCTTGACTTTGGAGACATCAGCTAACAAAACAATCTCACCCACAAGGTCAATTAGTGGCAGGTCTGGAGCTTTCAATCATATCACACACACACTCTCCCTCAGCAGATTAAATATAACCTAAATCTCCACTTGTAACCCAAAAGGGCAAGACGTCCAGAAAAGTGCTCAGGAAAAAAATGGACAATTTAAAAATCTTCAAATGCATGAAAACTGGGCAACTCCATGTGCTGAGGAAGATCATGTGACATGATCAAAAGCTCCAGAACAACTACTACTGGACTTTGTAGTGACCGTTTTGTGTCAAGGACAAGACAATTTGCCTATCAACTAATCAATTGACTAATAATTTCAACTCTAATGTAGTTTTTGTTGACACTGTCAGGTTTCAACATTTTAAAGTGCCGTAGTTTGACATGAAGCCACTTCATTCATGAACTATGTTTTGTTATCCAGCTTATTACAAAACCAACGTATCAATTCAGAGAGTTTGCAGTGAGTCTTCTGTACATTAAACGTACAACAAAAACAACCTGCCAGTCAACATCTAAGAAGGTCACAACTAGGTTGTTTATTTTGTGATAACTGATACAGGATAAATGTTATACATTCTATTTTAACACTGATATTTTGCTTTTATTTTCAATGTCAGTATGCCAAAAAAAACAAAACAGACAATACAAAGTAAACATTTAGTATCATGAATATGATACATAATTTGACTGTTCATCCATATTAATCCAATTAATTTTAAGGACTCCTTGTTGCCCTGGTGATATATCTTGTTTAGCTACAACACAAAAAATAAGGGGAAAAAAAACAAAATGCAAACATCAAGAGTTGGCAGACAGCAAACACTGTAAAGAACCACATGATCTTAAGATGTAGCAATCAACTCATGTAGATGCATATATAAAAATACAGGATCCCTGTATATATGCATATACAGTGATATGAATTACTAGAGTTGTAGAGCCTTTACTGGGCATACAAAACAGACAAAATTAAGAGAGCATGATACACATACATACACACGTTTACCATTATCTCTCCATATAAACACGCATAAACCAACCAACAAACAGAAGGCTCTCTGGCTTTAGAAGCTAAAAACTACACGACTTTATTAAAAAAAAAAAAAAAAAAAGTGACAGACATTCACATTTCTGAAACAAATTTCATGATCTCATAACGTCTCACCTGATCAACCGTCTCTGTCCATCAGTCTTATCAACTTAGTGCCACCAAAGAAGCTAGAATGATGATGATGATGATGATGATGAGCTCCGTTTGTGCCGATCGCCCCGTCGATCAGGGCCGAGTTCACTCATTGATTACTTCACTGTCTGCGTGTTGGTCCTTCTGTTCTCCACGTCATCACTCCTCTCACTCATTCACTGACTCACTCTTCACCAGTGGAAACAGTCCAGAGTCTACACTGTGTTTCTTCATCCATGAGTGAAAGTGAATGAGTGAACAAGTTGTGGAGGAAGGTGGAGAAGTGGGACTTCAGCTGTTTGTCTGTGTTTAGTGTGTGAATGTCCTGTACGTCCATGCATTTACCTGTTTGTGTGTGTGTGTGTGCGTACTGCATGTCCATCTCGATGCTGGCCTCTATGGTGAGGCTGGGGCTTTGCTACCGCTGTAATGAACTTGGTATCTGTTCACCGCTTGCCCTTTCACCTCAGTCGACAGGCAGGTCGTCTTGCAGGGGATCATGTCCTCTTCCTCCTCACCCATTAGCCAGTTCTGCACCGAGCGTTGAGCCGAGGCCGTGACATGATTGGCCAGCCAGCCCTGGTGCCACTTGTCAAAGCGTTCGTGCTGGCTCGCTGCCACTCGATGCTGCGACTGTGGAGGAAGAGGATTTAACAAGCAGACACGTTATCTCACAGATCCTCCACATCACATCTCAAACTCTTACAACACGCCACAATGGGAGACTACTGACTGAAATTAAATGCAGACTCCAGCCTACCTTCCTGGCCTTGACCAGTGCTCCTCTGCGGTACATGTAATCCTCAGAGTTCATGACAAACACCATCTTGTGAGTGTTGAGTTTAAATCGACAGTCCAGACTCCCGGCGTTCTCCACCCCCAGCTGGCGGTGCCACTCTCTTCTGCAGCGCATCGCCTCCACCTGCCGCACCTGCCAGCGACGGAAACGACGCAGGTTCCTACACGAAGAGACACATTTAACACATTTTATTAAATGCTGATTGTATTACAATATTCGTCTGACCTATTTTAAGAACAACTGAATGACATCAATTAGACCCTGTTCATTTTTACAAATGTTATCTGAGATGACAGATCTGAAACAACAATATCACACTTAGGTCAGACATCAGCACAACATTTTACCCTGAAAGTTATCAAATGTTGATTCTCTCTATGTCTTTTTGGTGGCAGATGTTATTCGTGTTGTTCAAATTAAGTGCCATCTAGTGCACACATTGTAGACATGTGCACACTGGCAGTGGTAGAAAAAGTATTCACATCTTTTACTTAAGTGAAACTAGTAATAACGGTGCAAATGGAAGGTACAAGTAAGTATCTTGAGTAAATGTGTTTAGTTACATCCCACCACTGCATACCAGTAGAACAATTAAATCATGAATTCCTGCATTGTCGGCACTAAATTAATTGAAAATACCACATTTTAGTCACATGGAAATGTGCATTTTCAATAAACCTAGTAAGTGTGTGGAAATTCAAACTTTCTGTTGGTGTGGTTGTATTGGATGCATCGTACTGAAATGTGTGTGTGGGAAAGCAGCAAGAGTTGCATGGATAGAATGATGACAAGCTGATCTGGCTGTTATTTATACAAAACAGGTGGCTATAAGATTTGTATATGTGCAACTTGAAGTCTACACCTTTAAGAATCTGATGTTTAGAATAATAATTTTAAACTGTTATACCTGGGCAGGAATACAGGTTTGAAGAAGTAACCCTCTGCTTGAGAACACAGACTGGACTCCATTCCTACAAACTGCTCCATGTAGCTCGACAGGCACTAAAGGACAAGACGGCAAAGACATTAAGAACGGTACAGCAAGCATCCACTGATATAAACACATGTTTGACTATCTCTTACTTATTTCAAGCGTTTGTAAATGTGTGTTCACCTGTATATCTAACGGGTCATCGGCCTGGGCCTCCTCAGTGTCCAGCAGCTCAATGGTCATCGTCACATGACCTTTGTTTTGGATAAACATCACCTGATGACACAGAATGCAAACAAAAATAAGTCAATCGACGCACCACAGCTGGATAAAACTAGGGTCAAATGATTCATACAACAGAGAGTAAACAAGAGAAAAGGTCCGACTTATATGGCGGCTCATCCTATTATATACCAGTGAATTTAAAAGAGACTGTTCAGTGCGTCCATAGCATTGAACATCCTCAGATCAAAAAATAAGATCTGAAAGAAAATGATATCCCTAAAAATACCATTATAAAAATATCTATTAGTGGTGTCTTTTGTTTTTCTGGGTACATTTAGTGTTGTGAGGCATTTTTGTGAAGTGAAAGAACAAGTGCACTGCAGCGAAAATAGTTTCACTACTTCAAACAAGAGAAAAAAGTGCCAGGGCCAAATGTGTGTTCCAGTACTACGTTCACAAGGACTTTGGGCTCACCTTGAAGCAGTTCTCTTCAGCCATGACTCTCTCAGATTTCCACTGGTAGCTGGTCTCCCAGGCTGCTCGAACACACTGTGAGGACAGGTTTCCCCCTGCTGCCCCCCTCTTCCTCTCAGCCAGGTAAAGATCAACCACCTGCAGACACACCTCGTCACTCACTAGGTGCTGCAGCTGAAGTCAAAGGAAGCAGGAGTTAGAATATGACTGTTAAATGTCCTTTATGTTTTTCATTGTCCGATACGAGCACTCAGTGTGACGGTAAACTTTGCTTACCTGTCGAATTATGTTGTGGATGACCTTGTCGATGGTAAAGCCGATGTAGGCGTGGATGGTGAACATCTCCCTCAGTGTGTCTTCGTACTGTGTGGAGTCCAGGTTGCCATCCAGCAGGCTGCGCACCATATCCAGGAAGGCTGGGTAGTATTCCTCTAACTCCACCTCACCTGTGGAAGCAAATGGATGTCACCTGTTTTACAAGAGCATGTTGTTGTGATGCAAGTAAGTCATCTGTGTGGATCTGTTGTGACAGGAAGGCTTAGGCAGGATTTGGACACTCCATCGTCGACCTCTAGCATGAATAAAACACACGCAAGTTCAAATGCAGTTTTCAACCAAGCAGCACGTTAAATAAATGGGTGATCAAGGTGGATATCATTCATTCAAACTGATGCTTAATATGTATTTGTGGTGCTCTGTGGTAGAGCTCTAACAATTAGTCAATTTTAGAGATAATCAGTCAGCAGCTATTTGTTATTGATTAACCATACAAGTCATTTTTCAAGATAAAATATTTGATGGTTTCAGGTTCTTGAATGTGAGAATTTGCTGGTTTATTTGGTCTTACAGTAAATTTAATTTATTGGGTTTTGAACTGTTGGTCGGACTAAAGTGGATATTTGTTTGTGTTTCCGCTGTGATGTTTTATAGCCCACGCGATTAAATGAGAAGATAATCGGTGGATAAATTGAGATTGAAAATAAATCTTAGTTGCAGTTCACTTGCTTGGAAGGCTTAGTGTTAGGAAAAAGTGATGAGTGTTCTAAAATAACACAACTGGCAGTTTGTGACAGCTGCTTTACCTGGAGCAATAGGTTACAATAAACAAATTGGACAAAAATTGATCTTTTTACAGCAGACAAATCCACTTTTTAAATTGGCTTGATAGATCTTGCAGATCACCTCAGGGCACCAACAATAGATATTGTGCTACGCTGGCAGAATATCTCAGATAACCAGTCAGTCCAATAGAAACCCACTCCTGTTTAATTTGTTTCTGTCTTCTTCAACACCATGCTGTTTCACATGCTGGCAAGGCAAACGAAATAATCAGTCTTTCACTTAATTTAAGTGTATGGACTTCAGAAACAGTTTGATTTAAATGCACTTTCCCATTCAGTGTTAACCCATCTCCCTGATGAGGCTAAATGTATATTACAGCTCTTGATCATAGTTGAAGGATCTAAAACAAAACACGGCAGCTGGTTGAGCGAACTCAATTACTTTTATCGGACCATTGTTGGATTTCCAGAACCAACCAGCAGCTGAACTTACTGGGCTGTTTGAGGCGGAGCTCCATGGCGAGGTCACATGCCTTTTCTCTCCTTCCCTCCGCCATCAGCAGCCTCTCCCTGCTCTGCTCAGCTCGGTGCTCCAGCAGCTGCCGCTCTGCCTGCCTGTAAACCCGTAGCAGCCGCGAACACAGGGTCTGGTGCAGCCGCAGGAAGAAATACCAGTTGTTGTTGACGAAGAAAAGGTTGTAGACGCCGTCCAGCTCCTTCTGGTGCTCTGCTTCAGGGTCACGCAGGTCTACCTTCTCCCCGGTTGCACCTGAACCCATCTCCATAGGCGTAGATCCAGGGGTGGATGTGGCAGTTCCTCCAGGCTGGCTCATGCTACTGGAGGTGGTGGAGGCCTCTGTGTCTGCAGGCTGGGATGGGCTGCAGCGCCTCCGCCTGGACTCCCCATTAAGCTGCTGCTGGGGTTGGGACTGGGTCTGGGCCTGGGCCTGGGACTGTGATTGGGCAGGTTGGCCTAAAGACTGACTACCTGTGGTGGCTACTGCTGCATTATTAGAATTACCATTTCCTCCTCCACTTGCTGCCACCACTCCACCTCCTACTCTCTCTCCCCCCTCCTCAGGCTCAGCCTCCTCATCTGTCCATTCTTCAGTGTCACTGAGCTCGCCGCGGCGGGTAAAATACAAGTCGGGGACAAAGTGTTGAATGATGCGCTTGATGTGGTCCTTGTCGTCTTTGTGGATGGTGGGCTGGCGTTTGACGTGGTAGATGATGAGCGAGGCAGCGTCCTCCAGGATCTGTTTGTCCTCATACGTAAACACCATGTGGGGCTCGCTGGATGAGGCTGAACCAGAGCCGTTACGGCCCTGCTGGCCAACACCACCCTCTTCTGTGCTCTGCTCCTGACGCTAAGATACAAAGAAAAGAATCAGAACTTAATACAGGAAACTTTAGAGAGAGACGTACTGTGAGCAGCACTACACAAATTATCAGTGGTTGAATGTGACCACGTACGTTTATTCAAGTACAATTTAACTTTCACTTAAGAATGTGAATGCAGTATTTTTACACAATAGTGGTATTGCTATTTTTACTTGATCAACTCAGCCAATCGTTACACATCAATGACCACCAGAATGAGGCGATTTCTTTGAAATGTTTCTTTTGTTTAGTGGACTCTATGTTTGAATACATTTTCTGAAAATATCACAGGGTAATATCAGCCATAACATTTTGAGAGCATGGGCAACCTGACCGGTCTGCAGCTCCGCAGGCCCACGTGCAACAAACTGCGATGCTCTGTGTGTTCTGACACCTTTCTACCAGAACCAGCATTAACCATTTCAGCAATTTGAGCTACAGAAGCTCTTCTGTTGGATCAGACTACAAGGGTCAGCCTTCACTGACCACCCATGACCCTGTCACCGGTTCTCCTTCCTTGGACTTTGGTAGGTACTGACCACTGCAGACCAGGAACACCCCACAAGAGCTGCGGTGTTGGGAGATGCGCTGACCCAGTCATCTAGCCATCACAGTTTGGCCTTTGTCAAAGTCGCTCACATCCTTGCGCTTGCCCATTTTTCCTGCTTCAACACATCCAAGTACAAAATGTTCACTTGCTGCCTCAAATATCCCCCCCCCACTGACACGTGCCATTGTAATGAGATAATCAAT
>JAVQJF010023187.1:0-22767 GCA_036023855.1 Gadopsis marmoratus | reverse complement strand
GCCATAGCTCTTGTTCTGCTGCCCAGGGATTGAGACATCTTCATACCAGTCTTCTGTACCTCACAAGAACCATCAATAATTCTGCTAAAGAGTGCACTGCGCTGAAAATGGGAGGGGAGGTTGTGTGTGTGTGTGTGTGTGTGTGTGTGTGTGTGTGGGCGGGGGCGGGGGGGTTGATGGCGTTTCCATGGCACAGTCAATCTCTCTACCTCCTTTTATTCCCGTTGTGCTCCCACACTTCCTAACATGACCTTCTGCAATGTTTTTTATATCATTTTGTGCTGTATGGACATCAAGCAACACACAGCCTTTAGCACTGTCATGGTCACTCTCGAACAGCTGAAGTAGGTTCTCAAGAGGGCTTTTATATGTTTATCTTATATTGATAAGAGTCACGAGGATTAGCAATTATTAATCAGTGAAAATGTTGGAAAGTTGCCAAAAGCAAAAGATAGCGGACGCTTTAGTGTCTGCATGATGCATGCATGCTGGAATTTAATCAGTCCTTGAAAAACATAAAGTCTATTGAAAACCTGTCAGCCTTTTAAGATTTAGAGCACATTACATCATGATAATAGATTAAAAAAACAACAACTATATTCTCCAATAATGTAGTATATCACAAATTACTCTAAATGAGTTATGCTGCACAAGGTCATTTCTGAAGATGCATTAGATTTTGTTAGTGACTATGTACAAACTTTGACAAAATTATGACGTGGAAAGATCAGCTAACACTGTGTGTTTGTTCACACATAGAGCTGGGGAGTTTCATGAATCACACATGAATGTAAATAATCTTTTTAGGCTGAGACTGGTGCTAATGGATGGCACCGGCCTTCCCTTGGGACATTTGTCTGTTTCCACACATCCCACTGAGCCAATCCTTTATTTGAAACTCAAATCTCACTATACTGTTTGAATCAGACATACTTTTTTGTAGAATAAAAGATACATTTTACTTTCTCGCTGGGAAATGTAATAAGACCTCACTGACTGGTCTTTGATAGGTCTCCTGCCACAGGATGGTGATTTTTAAAAAAGCTGAGTATTTGCATATTAGAAGTCTCTCATTTGACACTATATACGATAACATGGAACACATTTTCTGAGCTGTCTGCGAGCTGTCTGTCTAGCGCAATTCAGTCATTTGGAATGTTTAGAGAAAAAACTAAATCAGTTTTATAATGAAATGCCAGTCAATTGGCCCACCTACTACTGAAATATCTATTGAAAAACTATTGATATTGCCATAGAATTTAGTATCCATGATTTCCATGGTTCCAAGACGATGTATCCCAAGGACTTTTGTGATCCCCGACCTTTCCTGTAGTGCCACCACGAGGTTGACATTTAAACAAAATAACACAATACAACCAAATAACATTCATCTTAGAATGTGCTATTACTAATTTGGTCAATATAATGCCAGACAAAAATGTACAATATTCCTACCATACTGTACTAAAGCCATTTCATCATTCATCTTCATACAGTGTGACTGTTTCTTGCTAAAGTAGACACATGTTCAGACTGGACTTTAACAGCCATTGCAAAGGAGTCCACAACTCTCTGATGTAAAACATCACATCCGTTCTTCCTTATGGTGAATTTCTCTCTAATTACCTCTTGAATCAATCATCAGTTAGGGTGTAAAATAAAACGAGAGATAAAGGGCAAAGACATCAAGTTCACAGCCTGAATTGTCAACAAAGTGAAATGAATGAGCTGCTGGAGAAGATGGCCCACTGTGGTGGGACTAATAAACCTGCAGGCTAGGAGGAGGCTCCTCCATCTGCCAATTAAATGAAGAGAAAATTAATGGATAAACACTTTCATTGCGGATCAGAGAAGAGTGATGGTGCTCTGAGGCCTGCAGGGAGCTACACCGCATGGCAGGCATAACCACCACCACCCTCGTGTTGTTAACAGCCTCGAGGAGCAAGCAAACTTATTTATTCTCATAATGTTTTTCTAATCTCTCCATGCCATTGCCAGCAACTCCCTTCAAGAGTTTAGTTCTAAGGCAAAACCTATGCTAATGTGATCTTTTTTACAGTATTTGCTCTTATGTAGATAAGCCTTCTTATCCGTCGCCTCACACCTGCTTTGCTTCAGGCTATTTTTGCCCATTATTTCAGATTGGACGACTGGGTGCACACACCAGGTTATGGATTCAAAAACTCCATATGGATTTTCATTGTATCTGTAACTAGTGAAGCAGCCATATAGTAGAAACACCAAATGCAGAAACTGAAACATTCTGAGTGCCTTCGCGTGCCATGTGTCAACCTTTTAAAAAGGTGTTGAATGGAATAACAGCCCGGAGTCACAGAGGTGATTTCTTCTCATCATCGGACCAAAGCACTGATGAGGCCTATCCATACGTCTGTCTGTTCAATCTCAGTGCCCTGAAGATTGTTTTTATTTCTACAGCTCTTACGTTACTTCTGTTTGATCAGTAGTGCTTTAGCAACACCTGTGGATGATGTGGCCATGTTGTGCCCCCTCAGCTCCTATATATGGATGCTGACATTCATCCTTGTGGCTCCAGGCTAGGCTGTTGTGCCCACAACGCAAGTGTACAAATGTTAAATTGTCTTTTTCTTCTTCTTCTTAAAGCTGGGATGAGTGACTGTTCCAGCTGTACATCCATTTGCCTCAGGCCTTGCTGTCACTTTGTTTGAGAAATAATAACAGATCATAGTCAGGCTCTGCACCCAGTGAAGTATGACTTTGACAGCATACTAGTATTTGTTTTTCCTTTACACATTCTATAATAATAATGGCACCCCCAAAAATATACTACTACTACTCTGAACATATTACGTTAAAAAAATAATTTTGCATCTGTATCGAAGGGCTGGCTCGCTCCTGCTCTGGGGGACAGAGGGTAGCGGGGAGTGAGAAGATGCCAAACAACAGACTGAGGCAGGATATAATTCAAATCTCTCTGGAGACAATAGGGCTCACCGCGCGCACACACAAACACATACAGTGGTTTCTGGGGTCTTCCAGACCTCCAGTACCTCAGCCACCAGGTTCATGCGAACAGAAGCATGCAAAAGTGATTACAGCCATAGGACAGTAATTAAGATGGAAAGCATTAGAGATTTGATTTGACAGAAATCTTAGAGAAAAATAAAATGATCCATTTGATCCATTATTATCCAGTGGTGAAAGAAGAATTCAAATCAATTAAGTAAAAGTATTAATTCCAATACTCTTATTCTATTACAAGTAAAAGTCCTGCATTCCAAATTTTACTTAAGTAAAAGCACATAATTCTTTTAGCAACAAAATACTCACTATGCAGAATGTCCCCTGTCAGTGTTATATTATGTTACTGGATCATTATTGAAGAATTAGTATGTAAGCTGTACTTTGATGTTGTAACTTAGTTGGTCGATATGGTGCTAATTTTAATTACTACATATACTGTTATATTATGCACCACATTTTATAAATTGATCACATCATTATTATGTAAAATCTTAATCTGTATAGCAGCCAGTAATTGTAAGATAAATGTAGTGAAGTAAAATGTACAATATTTTCATCTGTACTGTAGTGAAATAGAAGTCTCACGGGCAAAACCCATGGTACAGACACACAGTTAAAGCAGTTTATACTAATGAAAAAACAAGACAGTGGATGTGGGTTTAAACTATTCAATATAAAATGTTTGTCACCTCTCCTCTTGGTTACACTTGTCTCTTCCTTTGACACAGCTGGAAGGGTCCATTGGTATAAGTAGAGGGGTTCCCAGGGGTAGAGACCAAGCGTGATATAATTGCAGGGGTTGTTTCTGTCTGGGGAATAGGCTGTGGAGAGCACCCTTTATAAAGAAATATGTTTTAAAATAAACTTAAAGGTATTTTTAGATAATACCATAGCTAATTGGATTGTTTTTGCCCTTGGAAGTGTTATGTGTAACAGTGTAACAGGTAATTGAATGTCTCTTTGCGTAGGTGAGCCCACCTCATTATAAGTGGCCTCAGTGGCATAGCCAAAAGTGTATTTATTTATTTTTTGTCTTGAAATATTTTTTATGTATTTTCCTATTTTGGGAAAATTGTTTATTTTGGGTTTTTTAATATTAGTTCTTTTGGGGTGTTTCATTACCAACCATTCATTTGAGCACTTTAAATCTCTGCAGAGATCGCCACTTATGTCTAAATAAATTCACATGGACTGCTAAACTTTGCCTGAGACCCCTTCATTCATGTGCCTGGCTATTCGGCCAACCAAATTTTGGGATTTTGTGACATCGCTCCCACTCCCTCTGCTGTGATTCAGGAGCCAAGAGGCAGAGTGTGCAAGGACTTTAGGAAATAGTCTACACCTGAGTGACTTGGACCTCAGTCTATTCAAATGGCTTAATTTTATAACAATCTCTGCTCTCCCTACAAGACCTCCACCAGTTAGTTTGAGGCTGCCCTCAAATGAGACAGACAAAGTGTGAATACCACTGAGGCAGATTCCATGATATTCAACCACAGAACTGGCAAATAGTGTAGTAGATTGTTCATGCAGCATTGAGTTCATTTTTAAATTGCCAAATAGAGACAGTGGAGTGTATGACTTTTGCCCAGTGTTTACACCTTGCAGTGGCTTTTTGACCGGCTAAATTTGCACCATATTTACATGATTGATGACCAACTGAATGTAAATATGACATACATTATGTGCTATTTCCTGACAAATAGACAAGGATGACCTGAATGCCATCAGACAGCGTACCAATGCATACAGGATTGTTGGATTCTGGGCAGATGATGGCAGCATGTCTGCAATTGAAGAAACCCTTAAAATGAGACAGGCCTTGTTTGCTTGTCATGATGTACGCACAGCAGGTTTTGATATCCATCCATTTATCCATTTTCCACCAATTATCAAGGTCTGCCTTCCCCCCCAGCCTTATCCTGGGGCTGCCGAGAGGTTTCTGGGCCAGATGGAATATGTAATCCCTCCCGTGTCTGGGTCTGCCCCAGGGTCTTCAACCGGTTAAACTTCCCCAGAAATCCTCCTTTTCTATCAAGTGAAATAGTAAAGCTGTCATTCAGTTTTGAAACACAGTCTGGACAAAAGACTACAGGCAAAAGTAAAAGCTATGAATCTCCTTTAGCCTGTCTTAGAAAAAAAAGAAACAGGTCCATTAATCAGCACTTTCTGAATGGTTACTGCAGCAACATGTGAAAGATGGCATCCAAAACCCTTACGGGAATCCACACATACTAAGCCCTGATGGACATCCTGCCTCAAGCAGCGACTCAAGTGGTGCACATAGTGGTTCTATATAAAACAAGTATTGATTGACTTCTTTGGCCATATGTTATAAAGACGGGTATATTTACACAGGGCTAGAGCAGCTTTTCCTTCCTTTTAGAGTGCATTTATACTAAGTCAATGTAAACTGAACAGACTGGAGTGGTCATTGACTCACACTGAGCTTAGTACTGGAAAAACAAAAACTTGGGAGAAGCTCAGGTCTGCTCAAGGGCACATTCTTCAGTTCTTCATTCTTCAAAAATCTAACAACCAACAACAGTCAACTGAAAGGACATGACTGCTGCTTGGTCAACTGTGACAGCTGATCTAACAGCTATATTTAAAGCAACAGTTTTGGGAAATGCAATTATTCAATCCAGGAAGTGGCCATGAAATAGTCCGGCACATAACCCCCCATAATACCATAATGTGTTGTTTTAAAACTTTGGTTTCTCTACATGTTAAACAATCAGGATATAATGTGTCGATTAGTGAGCTGGTAGGCGGATGTTGATACCTTTGACTTGAGCCAGGCTACTTGTTTCCCCCTGTTTCCTTGTTTGCTAAGCTAAGCTAACCAGCTGCGTGTGGTAGCTTTATATTTACTGTACAGTCATGAGAGTGGTATTAATCTTCTCAATTTTTTTCCCTCCAAAATGTCAAACTATTCTTTAAATTACTACTATTTTATGTTCAAAAGTAAGTTGCACAGCAATATAACTTGCTGGATCTTTCTTTTGAGAAAAAACATCTGAAAAACTATCCACATTTCATATCTAAAATTACAGTGTGAACTAACCTCAGCAAAAACCTGCAGCTCTTGTAAGGTTTTTCCGTGCGTACATGGTGTTATTATTTGTTCCCAGTACTTGGAGTTGATTGCCAAATGGTATATTTACCATAGTGTACTCCAGCCCATGCACATACCTTCTCGAGTGACAAAGCATTAAAACCTCAAAGGTTTTAATGTGCCACAATATTAGAACTCCAGATCCCCTGGCCTAATGCAAATAAACAGAAAAACACCAGCAGGATATTGGTCCTCCGACTTTAGAAATAAAAATGTCCCATGTTAATCTCATATAGTTTTGTGTAATATCACTTTGCATTGCCAACATCAGCACTAAATGCACAATAATGAGAGGGTTCTACAATGTAGCAAATGGTTTTAAAAAATGGTATTACATCATCCTGTAAAGCTGAATGCAATGACTGTACATCTTTATCAGCCACAAATCAGGGATGTGCTCCACTGTGTAGCCTGTTAACACCGGAGTCTCTCATCATCAACGGGATAAGAAGTGTTTCAGGCACCTTCACCCTCTATAACTGCAAGGCAGGCTACACAGCACTTATCCATACAGATACAAGGCCCTTGTCTATACTTACATACAGTATATGTGAACTTGTTGCCAAATATCCTCATCCATCTGGAGCTCTTGCACCACCTGGGCAAAATGTAATTTCAGTTGCTACTTCAGAGATTTTACTCAGCAACTTTCCAATGAAAATATGCCATGTTTTAATTTACTGAATGTTTCCAGGACAGCCAGGGCATTTTGAGAAGGCCTCATTATATGAGCAGTTTCACTGACACCCAAGTGTCTCTCTCTTAGGCTCGCTGTCATTTACTCTTTAATTAAGAAGGCATTTCTTGCCTCCAGTCAGTATATAGATTGATTCTATTTTGGTGTTTTTCTTTAATATATTTACTATTACACCCTTATTGCTTCAATTACATCTATTTTCATTTGCTCATGATTAAGTCATTTATATGGTGGGATTTCTAATGTAATTGCTGGTTATCTGACTTAAATAATCCCAATGATGGATGAAAATAATGGCTGTCTGTATGACTTCCTCCATGCTTTCGCTGTCACCCCTCGGCCTCTGGTCCTGACAGTTCCGGTGTAAACAGTGGTGGAATGGGGAGCCAAATCAGTTAGTACAGTCATGACTGACTACCACCTGCCATCGACACACAGTGATTGGCAACCACCTGTCATTGGCCAGGCTCTTGTTTGATTTGATGCTCATTCCAAAATCCATCTTAACACATGTGCTGCCTCATGCATACCAAGGAGATGGCTGCCTGGGAGGTTAAATAGTTCATTATCTGATTATAGAAGACAATTTGTAGAATCACCAGCAACAATGATATAAGACATTTAAGGAAAGCATAGATTTTTAGAGGCAGAGAATCAGATTTGGCAAAGCACGCTGAATATTTTTATCACAGGCATAACACAGTGAGTACTCGCTTTGGGCATATTAAGTACATGTGTCACATTTTGCTCTGTGCAGCAATATCTGTGTCATGTTCACAGTGTCCAAGATGTTAGTTAATTATGAAAAATTAAAATCAGTCCATGACAATTTGCCACATTTGTCCTTCCTTCTTTGTGATAAATTAATCTTGCGGTAGGTCAAAAACATGTTATATGGATTAGAGAAATATTTCCTTACATTTAAATGAATAGCAGTTTTTGTGGAATCTACATTTTTGTTTCATAACCTTTTGCATTTGAATGAATGGACGATCATTCTCTGTCATCAATAAATAGACGGCTACACGCATGAAAAAACTATGCAGTTCTTTTTGGATTCTAATAAAACTTGGTAACCACATGTGAAAACTGGTTTATAAAAAGATTGAAACAGTAGATGTAAACACTGCTTTAACAAGGATCGAACCAGCGGGGCACGTGTTACAAAAGATGAGGTGTAGAGTATGTGGCAAAAACTAAGAATACGTTTCAAATTGCTGGAAAAATGAGAGTCAAAGTAAAATCTTTTATGTAAATCAGAGCAGTGTTAGCTCTGGATTCAAAGTCAGACGGATGTGCAGCTCTGGTGCAGTGTTATGAATCATTCAAGCTGTCAAGAAATGTTACTGCACAGGAGAGAGGACCCAGATTTGACATCTTTATCTGCATAACAAGGGAGGATGGTGACTTCTTACAGACAAAAACCTCAACATCTCTTTGATATAATCCACATGTTTTATTCATCGAGAGCTTACTGAGAGATTTGTGGTTTGGCCAAGTGCTGCGTGTTGAGCCATTTAGCACTAATTCCCCCTGAAATATCTGTTATTGTTTGTGCTTTAACAACGATACTATATCCTTTAAATCTGTTGGCTAATGGATCTTTCAGACTACCCCAAATGGATTTGAATTAAATTAAACATCTCTCTGCAGTCGTTGGCCCAACTCCTGATTGGACTAGACGGATTGAGTTATTATGATTAAGCTCTGTGTTTATGGGTGAAAGATTTCAACTTACCTGAAAAATCAATAAAGGGCACCTCAAGGACCATTTTCATGAGAGGTAACCTGCGTTGCATAATAAGGTTTCTCCAGCTTCTGCCTGGTGATTAATTACATTCAATACTGGTGTTGAGCTTCGCCATTTAGTTAGTGGGGAGAAGCAAAAGCTGCACTAATGCCAGTCTCAGATTCAAATGTGGCTTTGAATCCCTAATAACCTTACCACCTGCAAATCACAAATCGGACATAGCATAACATCAAGCACGTCTTTGTTTGAACATTTTCAATCAACACAGTATACAGTGTCCATCACTGAAGGGTTCCTCACCTCCCCTCTTTTTTCACAACATGAACCACTTGAGTTTCCCTAAATTGGGCGAGAATTCCTTGGCACCCAAGGGTTCACAGATAGGAAACACCTCACATAGCACATTGGTTCAGTACTCGCCTTCTCATATGACAAGTGCTCTGCGTCTTGTGTTATCACAATAATTGCATTAAAATGTTTTGTTTTTTGTAGGTTGTTAAATATCTGCAGTTAAAAGTCAGTCAAGGCCACGAGGTGGTGTACGTGGGTTATTTGTTCCTGGTTTTGCTTTGACCTCACAACTCATCTTTTCTTATGGCAAAGCAGAATAGTGTGACAAAGCTGTTACATGATTTGTTTTTGCTGGAAGTAACACTCAAATCATTGTTCTGTAATTAAGACATGATAAGACGTGAGGAGTTTTACAAGCTTCAACAGCAAAGCTTTATAAATGAATAATATGAGGTGGCTATTTCTTCTTGATTGTAAGGAAGTTCATCGTGTGATAGCGAGAACAATGATGGGTTTAAAATGTGTCATTTGTAATAAAGCGTAGTGAACTATGATGAGGCAGCGTGACAATACAGAACTTCTTCATAGTTGAGGACAGACATGAAGGTTGACTGCACAATCGTTGTGCACAATTGTTCATTGTGCAGTTTCAAAATATAATCGTATTTTGTTCCCATAATACTGATAATATGGGATAATTTTAACATTTCCTTACTCTGCCATTGCCATATTATCAGACAGACACTCCTGTTCCCTGGTGTCTTTATGCACCTTTGTGAAATGTTGGATGCTCATTATATTCTTTCTATAAATTTCAGATGTTGTATGTGTTGCGTTCTTTCACTGGCTGCATTTGAAGAAATTAAAGCCTTAATGTTTAAACTGATAAATGTATTTTAAGAGTTATTAGTGGACGTTTTACATGATTCATATTGGCGTGCACGATACTGTGCTGGAAATTGATTAATTTATTCTTATTTTGTGGTTTATTTTATTCCAAATTGGGATTTATATTATAGCATTTTCAAATTAAGAGACACATTTTCAACTAATTTAACAGTTCATTTGCTCACCCAGCTGGTGAAATTGTTTTTCATTTACTATTGTATGTCTGTAAACAAATAATAGCAAATTATTTAAAGCCCTGGCCTGTGACATGGTCCACAATACACGAAGGGAATAGAACACCGAACAATTCAGAGGCCTGTGATAAGGGGCAAATGGGAGTCAGATCTTCAATTCTTAACATAACTTCTGTAAATTCAAAATAAAACAATAATTAAAAGATAAGAAAGGTAATTTATGTATGTGCATGGCTATCATGGTGACCAGCTATGTAAAATAGTAACCTGTCATCTTTCATTCCACAGTGCAAACAGACAGACCAAATGCTAACATCTAGGCTTTTTATTGAGCTGGAAGAACACAGCAGTGTCATTCCACATAGCAGCTCACTGAATTTCTACAAATACATTGTATGACCAAATTGAAACAGGCACTTTCCACCAGTTTTTACATTGCATTCTTTTTAAAAAAAAAAAAAAAGAAAAGGCTAGCACACTGATAAGCACTGTTATTGTTATTGACTGTATGAGCCTCCTCGTACAATAAATCTTGCTAACACTATTATTTATAACATCAGGAAACGTGTGCATGTCTATATACACACGCACATACACACACACTGGTCAGACATAACATCATGGCAGCATGGGCACCCTGACTGGTCTGCAGCTGCACCTGTCGTGTGTAATTGCTGTGCCCACATACTGACTCCTCATCTCACTCAGGCACAGATTCTCATTAACACATACAGTACAAACATGTGCGCCAGCTGTCAAGGGACCCACTGTGCAGCATACATTGCCAAAATTAAAATATGTGTATACAGCCATCACCAAATGAGGAGGGATGTAATATCACTGCCATCTTATCACTCCAAATTCTTAATAACCTCTAATTACATTTGACATAATATGACATGAAAAACATCTGTCTGCCTATGCATTTCTGCCAAAGGAACTAGAGTGAAAGAGACAAAGGGAAAAAAGCTGCAGCTGTTTCATTCAGTAAACAAGTGTTGCAGCAATCTATTTCTCTGGAGAAAGCGGTTTTTACTTTTCATACTTGGTGAGGTGTTAGTCACATGTATGCGCATGCTGAGGTTACACCGGGAAAATGCGCCTATATACATCGATCAGCCATAACATTATGACATCACAGGCACGCTGACCAGTCTGCGGCTACGCAACACATGTAACAAACTGCGATGCTCTGTGTGTTCCGACACCTTTCTATCAGAACCAGCATTAACTTGTCAACAATTTGAGATATAGTAGCTCTCCTGTTGCTGCCTAATATATCCCTCCCCACTGACAGGTGCCATGGTAACCAGACGATCAATGAACTCCACTCCACATGTCAGTGGTCATAAAGTTATCGCTGATGGCTCTTTAGTTTGCCAAAAAGTAATTGACAAACAAAGTCATGTACAATATGTTATCCTAGAGTGACGTTACGTGTGGTCAATTAGACCCTAGAGAGCCTTTTATGAACAAACTGTTGCAACATAATAATACAGTTGGGATCTCTGCAAGACCAAACAGGGTTCGTCAAAATGATGCACAAACAACAAAAAAGAAACGGAAGGGAAGAGAAACAGTTCACAACAGAGGATTTGCCTGGGAAATGAGGGGAAGTGGTAGCGTATATGCAGAGGAGCTGATTAGGGAATTGGGAGCAGGTGCAGCAGGAGGTGGGTCACAGTCAGGTGATGACTAAAGGCGGGAAACACTGAGGACAACTGCGGGGCAGGAGGGGATAGCTCTGAAATGACAGGAAGAACTGGCAAGCTGGCAACAGCGAAACTGAATCTAAGCAATATTAAAAACTGGATGTGGCCACATTCTGAGAAGGGTTTTTCATTTGGCCCAGAAATCCACAACATTATCCGGCTGTATATTGAGGGCGTTCAGTGGAGCTCCAGTAGGATTTGGATTAGTTCCATTCCACTGATATTTTATTAATTTGATGCTCCGAGTAGAATAACAATATGAGGATGAAATTAGATGCCAATGTCTGCGGCAAATGATATAACTCAACACAAAATCATCTCTGAAAATGTGTCTCTAAATCTAAATCTTATCAACTGGCCTAAATCTCGTGGCTGGACATGATGACATTTCCTCACCTTGGAAATTATAAGGTTAAGCTATTTCCATTATTCTTATTAACATTGTGTGATGTGTGCAGATGGACCCTGATAATTCCAAGGTGGTGATTTGGGAATCATTGCTGTTTGGATAAAGCTCCCCAGCACAACTTTGGGTGGCGCCAGAGCGCAAGAAAAGAGGAAGTAAGTGTGTGTGTGTGTGCGCGTGTGCGTGTGCGTGTGCGCGTGTGCGTGTGCGCGTGTGGTGGGGGGGGGGGGGGGTCAACACAACTAATGGGTTAATCTGCCCGGAGAATCTTCTCCACATCCCGCTGGATGCCGTGTGGATCCGCGGGCGGTTGGACTTGCCGCCAGTCAGGACTGGTGAGCCGCCTTCCCCGCTGAGGACCGACCTCTGCCCGCTGTTTCGCTGCGAAACGTTCACATGTTTTGTGTTGGGTCAACGACGCCGGCAACTTTGTCTGACCGGCTGCGCGGAGGGAAAGTGAGCCACACGCAGAAAGTGTCTGGCAGCGGTGAGATTATCAGCGGAGTCTGTGAGCTCCCGGGAGGCTCCGAAGCCTCTCGCTTTGAAGATTAGAGGGTTGACGACGTCTGAAGGACACTAAGAACAGGATTAGGTTTATTGTGCAGCCTAACCTACTTCTCATCACTCCTACATCTTGTCCTCTGAATATTTGCGCAATGACTTCGGTGCACTTGGAATACATCAGGTGCGCCGGTGAGGTAAGGAAATTATTATTTTGAGGGTTTTTTTTTTTTTTTTTTTTTGACTGTTGGGATTAATTACACGATGTGAAGTTGTGTCAGATAAATCCACTCTGAGCACATAGCAGTTGGTATTTGGAAAATGACATCACTTTATTGGAGCCTGTTACGCGCAGGTGCCACCATAATCCTTTTGAATAATGTCATCGGAAGCCTCATGTATTTGACAGGTATAGTGTTAGTGGATGGTTATCCCTCATGCTTTACCCAGGGACCATGCACGGTATTTCACAGGCTTAGCACGTCAGCCTACTCAAGCGCTCTGAAGAAACAAACGATGCAATTTGCAGAATGTGCAGCAACTCAGAGACGATCAATGCTTCAGGGATTCCATGTTTTAGTCTGCCTGTCTGCTGCATGTCTGATAACAGGGTCAAAGCTGCTAGAACATGGCTCGACCTGCTCTGATCAGGGGCATCGAACATGATTTCTGTGTGAGCTTTTATTCCCTTATGGAGCAGGCTGCCTCTGCATCCGCTTGAAAGAACTTAATAAGCAGTAAACCCTTAGGATAAATACTTAAAAAATATACACTTGCGTTGATGAACTAGAGTGCACCATATCCCGATCAAACAACCGAGGGCACGTGCCTTGAACTCCAGTCTATCCATCTATACAATAGTAAGCAACAGGAAGGGCATTTGCATAAGCACAAAAGCCATAGTAATTTGTTTCATCTAGTATTGAGTGGAATAAATGATCACCCCCCCCCGTGAAAATCTGGCTCTGCACCCTGAGGGATACGCATCAGTTCAGTGAAGTTTGACATAGACGCCTGCCACATTTTGTCAAGTTAAGCTTTTTAGATCTTCCTATAGAACACACTTATTGCCCAAACCAGAAGCACATAATTTTACTGCATTTGTGCAGTTACAGGTTGCTGAAGAGTGCAGACAGGCTGTTCATCTAGTAAGATTCAATCTGTGAGATGAAATGTCTTGGTCTTATCCTGCCACAGTGCTGCTTACAGTGGGCATCAAGAAAAACCACCTCCTTTTATCCTGTTCTTGATGGCTGTGCCAGAAATGCACTTCTTTCTCTTCTCTTCTGCAATGCTATTTCATTCTATGTGCACCACAGTTCCCAACAGCTACAGGTTTGGGATGTACCCTAGAAGTGTGCAGGGAATACTCAAGCAGTTCTGCTACAGGATGTCTTCATCACTCCAGGGCTGGGCCAGTTCTTTCCAGAGGCTCACATTTGGGAAATGAGAGATGAAGAGTAGTGTGGCTCAGGCCAGCCATACTCCATTGATATTCTGCCTGTGTCCTGCTCCATAGGCAGCCTATTGTCATGGCCCGCTCAGTGGGATAGCATCTGATGATTGAGGGGTATGGAAGAGGGTTGAAAGCCAGCTTGGAATGAAACTAAAGGCTCATTTACTGAAGGTTAAAGTTATGTCCTCGCAGTAAAGGCTGATAAAGTGTATGGGTGGGCATTTTACGTGAGAGTTGCATGGAGATGAAGTATATTCAAAAGATGTGAAAATATAACATCTTGTTTGACACTTTGATGATGGTTCAGTTTGTATTTCACGATGATTATTCTACTACAAGCCCAAACGAATGTGGTCAGTTCGTCCTCACTCTCTAATTGAATTCACTCTGTTTGACTTTCTCTGAACAGCCCCCGTGGCTCTTTCATTTTCTCTAATTGTACCCTAGATGATAAAAATAAAATGGGATTTCCAAGCAACGCAGGTGCATCTCGAGTTGCAAAGAGTGCAGCCTCTCTAACATCAGGTGCAACAGTGCCACACTGTGTGGCCACTCAGCCCTAGAAGATTCATGGCCAGCCGAGCAGAAAAATTTATCTGTCGCGAGGGCGTGAAATTGCAATGCTCTGCAGTATTCTGTCCAGGGCCAGCGAGAGAGACAGATCCTCCATTGCTCTGGGAAATAAAGAGGTAACAGAGAGGAGTCACGCACACAAAAAGCAGCAAGCACTAATGGCTGCCTGTGCTCTCTGTCAGTGTGATCAAGACTGCAGAGAAAGGAAATAAGCAGAAAAGAGCAACCGCGAGGGAGTAGAAAAGAAAATCATCTGAGGAGTCGAACAAATAAGGGGAACTTTTGAAGAGTGCCATGAAAGTTGACACTGAAGTGCAAAAGTTTACAAGTGGCTGCAGAAGTAGGATTGCACTCTCAGCTCAGCACTGATTTTTTTTTTTCGCACTTTTTCATGTATTGCAGCTTCCAAATTTGCTGCCACTTGCTGTGAAATTCACTGTTAATTTACACCTTCAAGGGCTAACATGCAGTAAATCAGTTCATACTTAGACATATGAATCAGTTTGCTTTTCCATTCGGATGAAAAAGAGAATCAATCAGGACTACTGCGTATTCTGTTTTTGACCCTGTAAAGCCTCAGTCACTGGGTTGTAAGGTATAGCTCTTAATATTGACATATTTGTATACATGTCTTGAGACAAATTCTAGAGGTTTGCCTGCACCATTGTAGCAATATCAGTTAATTGATAATAGTCATTACATTACTGATAAACACCTTTTTTAAAAAGCCAGAAAAGATTCAGATTTGGGGGACTTTTTTATTCATTTTGAGAGGACCCATGGGCTGCGGTGACCTAGATCGAGAATACAACATTTCGTCAGCTCAGTTTTGAGGTGTTGTAAATTTCTAGGCAAAAGCTTTTAGCTGCATTAGACATTAGACATTGTGACATTGTGGCCGACATTGTGGCCGGCAGCTGTAGCAGAAATCTGTATCCGAGCCCCCACTGAAGCGTGAAGGGAGAAGATGATTTCATATAAGTTAACTTAGTGTGGCAACACCAACAGTCTCAAAAATAATTGGAATGGAACTTGATATGAATATGAAAAATCATGCATATGGCTTTCCTTCTCTTATTCTGTCACTCTGCTTGATCTCTTTTCACTCTCAAACACAATGACTACTTCTCTTCTCATGCGGTGCCCTTTATCTTCTCAGATAACTGTTTGTATTTGGTAACAGGTTTCTGAAATAAGTTTAGTACAAATATGTTGGAGCCCTTTTTTGATTTTAGATTGGGTTAACAGACAGACCTCATTGTAGTAGGGCGCACAGTCAGATAATCTACAGTAGGACCTAACAGAATGCTGAAGGGCAATTTGTTCCTCAGCTTCGGTGCTTTCACCCTCTTGTAAAGTCTCTGAATGTAGACTGCAGTAACTATTGCTGACTGGGCAGCAGTGTCTTGCTGAGAGAAAGAAGCATTGTGTTAGGTGTTCAGGAATTCTGGGCTTTTGATGGTAATATCCAGTCTCTCTGAGACAATACGAGTGTTGAAAGTTCTCTGCTTCAAAAATGATTACGTAAGGTTCTTAAAGAAATGATGTGCATGTATGTAAGCTGTGTGTGTAAGCCATGTGGAACCTTTCCTCCATATAAAACCCTCATCAGATGTGTCTGTCAGTAACACAGAGGCTGCATAATAGTGTTTCCCCTGTATTGAATTGCTCATTTTAATAAGTGTCAAACTACAATGCCAACTTGCCGATTACACCAGCTGCAAAAGCTGAAATTGAGCAGTTATCATGCTGTTAATATTTGGGCCTTTGCCCTGTTGAATCAGTCATTAAAAAGATGCTGAAAGCTGTTTCTTGCTTACTTTCCCTTCAGTTAAAATTAATCTAATAAGCAGGATCCAACCAGTGCATCAGTAAGTTAACATTAAACATAATCTCCCTTTAGCAGCATCTCTTGGAAGGAATCTATCATTTTTTATTTTTGCTAAAGGAACCACTGGCACCTCAAGTTTTGACAGGAAACTGTTTGAGAGAAGCAGATATGCAGAGTATTTTCATCTATAATTCGTGAAGGGAAGTTGGGAAGTGTCCATATGTTTGCTGATTGAAATTCTATTAGCATAAATTAATATTTGCCCTAGCTCCAAATAAATAGTGCTGTACAAAAAGCAAATAGAGGGGAAGGATGTGAATTACCATACTATGATAATAGCTTGACTAAACATTGGCTGCACCATTTGTAAGCGTGGACAGATAACATTGTTGCAATGTTTTAATTTCACACTTCAGCAAGAGTATTTATCTGTGGCAGGTGATGGTATATGTATGGTATACGGATAAGTGCTATTAAAAAATAGTCTATTTTTGTTTTTGTTTTTTTACAGCAAACCACATTTTGCCATGTTGTAAGTGTAATTTATCTGACATGGTAAAAAATGTTCTATTAGACTTTTAAACCTGCATTAAGTGATTTCTTTTTTAGCCACTTGGCCTGTAAAAACAAGTTTGGCGTATTTTATTGTCACCTTTTTATAAAGAGACAAATGTGTTATCAAACAGTTGTTTGTTTACACATCCAGCAGGTAGAATTAATTTGGAGTTGTGTTTCTGGACACCCAGTAAAAGCATTATGACAGCATGGGAACCCTGACCGGTCTGCAGCTACGCAGCCCCACATGCAACAAACTGCGATGCTCTGTGTGTTCTGACACCTTTCTATCAGAACCAGCATTAACCTTTTCAGCAGTTTGAGCTTCTTCTTCTGTTGGATCGGACCACACAGGCCAGCCTTCGCTCCCCAAGCGCATCAATGAACCTTGGACGCCTATGACCCTGTCGCCGGTTCACCGGTTTTCCTTCCTTGGACCACTTTTGGTAGGTACTGACCACTGCAGAGCGGGAACACCCCACAAGAGCTGCAGTGTTGGAGAAGCTCTGACCCAGTCATCTAGACATTACAGTGTGGCCCTTGCCAAAGTCACTCACATCCTTTTTCATGCTTCAACACATCAACTTGGAGGACAAAATGTTCACTTGCTGCCTAATATATCCCCCCCACTGACAGGTGCCATTGTAACGAGATAATCAATGTTCTTCACTTCACCTGTCTATGGTCATAAAATTATGTCTGATGTCTGCTTCAGCTCTGTTTTGGTCTCAACCAACTATTTGAGGTAAAAACTTGGCTTTTTAGTAGCTAGAATTTTCCACTATGTTCACCAGGTGGTGGCTAACTTTGTCTTTGTGCCGTAAGATGTTTGGCAGGTAGTGTACAGTGGGTTTTTAGAGTTCTAGAGTTAGAGGATTTTTCTGAAAACAGCTGCCTACTCAATGATGCTGATAATGCTCATCTCTAAGAGAAACCCTTTTCACATTACACATAGTCGTCTGATCTATTGTTAATATACATTTATTGATTAGTGCAGCTTTAAATTAAAGTTTAAAAAAAATTTATTTTGGCACCCTCCTGTGGCAGATAGCATTTGGTGCAGTTATGAATGCATAAGCTGACGATTCCTGCACTGATGTTGGAGCTGTGCACTCAAACTGCCTCACCAGTAGAAGCACCATTAGTATAATGATGCTCAAACTGAACCCTATCAATTTTTACATTCAGAATTTCCAACAATTCCAAACATGTAGGTAACACTGTTGGCAATATCACACAAGTTAAAAAAAACATCAGGACCCAAGGCAACCTGAAGGATTTTAGTCTCTGAGGGATGCATCTTGAAGCACACACACAAGATCCACCCCCCCACCTCACCAATAAAACATCTCCAAATTCTCATGCTCGCTGTCTCTCTCTTGAACACACACCCAAACACACAGAGGCACACATATACAGCTCTCATTGAATATCTATTTCAAGCATACAAATAGTAAAATGCACAAAATGCCATGGAGCTCGGAGGCAATCAGAGGTTGTGGGAGCATGGAATGTGATTCCAGGATGACATTTCACTAATTATGCTCCAAGTCCTAGATAACCAAAAGCTGTTGGGTATCTTTCTCCCCACATGACGTGTACAGTTTGATGAAAATAATCACACGCTTGTAGCCTTAAAGTGCCAGGTAGCGTCAAAAGTAGCTGAGGAGAAATTGTTGCCCTGGTGGTGGCTTAACGGACCTCTCCACATGGACGGACAAGTTAAAGGTGTACAAGCTGTGAAAATCATCATTTCTCTATGACCCGTTGTGAGACGTGCAGTGATCGACAGCCAATCAGATTGATTCATGTGCCAATATCAAAAAATATTAGTAGGTTATAATTATTCTGGCCAAAATGTTTTAGATTGTGATATTTTCTTATTAAACAAACCTATTCAAAGAACATAAATACATACTGTGCACCAATGACTAAAAACATTTAACGTTTATACAAATATTTACATTTTAATTAAAGCAAAATGAGAAAAATGGAAACTATTCAGAGCATTTAATTTACAATTATATTTGCTATTGCTCTATTCTAATAGTAATTTTATGGTTTTTACTGTTGCTTCATTTATTTTCCCTTCCTTTCCTTGTGAAGCAATTTTCAACATGTGTTTTGAAAAGTTCCATATTGTTAGAAAAATATTCTACTTGAGACCAGGTTGAAAATCATTACTCAGGTTACTTTATTCTTGCGCAAGAAGGAGCAGAGTTTCCCAAGACATATAAATAAAATGTATTCATTTTTATTATAAATCAACACAAAAGTAGTGCTGCGGTTTCCACTCAACTGTTAGGCATAGGAGGGGATCCTCCCTGTGTTTGTTGTTGAACTAAACCTCTTATTTGCATTTGTTAGGTAGATATAAACAGCAATTATATCTATTATATCATCATGCTGTTTATAATTTGACTGTTGATAACTTCGCCCCAGACAGTACGGCTTGAAAAGACGTGACCTGCATACAAAACATCCATTTAAGGTCAAAGCAGAGCATCAAGAACATGTATTCTGAAGTTCTTGAACTGCATAAAACAGCACTTATAGTACATTATGCACTCCTCAGCCAGCAGCATTTGAAGAAACTACAAGTTAGTGATTCTAATATACACATTTCATGGGATATAGATTGAGACTTCAGACTCTTTAGATTACTTTTATGTGAAGATATTGTTGATGCACATCTGCGATCAGTGGGACAGGCCATGCCATTCTTGTATAAATATATATGTGGTGTCTAAATATATCTCACCATACTATGAACACCATACAAATATTTTGAGGAACACGAAGGAGATTGGTGCCTTGTGGCCTGAGAGATCTGCTAAACTAAGAGCATGTGTGATCTGTACTGTGAAGCAATTCCATTAAGAGCTTTGTTAATATACCAAGAGCAGGGTGGAGGCTGGGTTAGGGTTAGGGTTCTGAGGGCCAGAATGATGTGATCTGAGTTTGTTTTTGTCATGGTTAAATGCTGCAGTCTATGGGTGGTTTTAGCTTGAAGGCCCATAAACAGGGAAATGCAAGAGTTCATGCTGCTCATGACAAAGACTCCATATTCAACTGTAAGACATTTAGAGCCAACCAAGCAGTTGATTTGGGAGTTTATGGGATTCATGTGATCAAATAGTGAGATCATCAGCATGGCTTTGGTAACTAATGTTTGAAATAGTCGCCAAGAGTTAAGCATGTAAAGGCTGAGGGACCCCACACAGTATATCATATTTGTTGCAAGATCCCATATGGGGTAAATTCTGCAGTGTCACAGACAACTGTGCTGTGTACTGGAATTTCTCTGCATGTGCACAAGTCTCTGTGCTGGATATTTGCTCAGGTTATACCCAAATCACATGGACTGCATGAAGTGTTTCTACGTGTTGTGTTAAAAGCTGCTCACTTAGAGAGAAAATGAGAGTAGACACAAAAATAGGGATTAGTGTGACTCTATCCTGGTTAGGCGTAGTTGAGCAGTACAATCTTACATGTTCAGTATTGATAAATGCAAAATGCAACAAAGTGCAATCAAAACAGACCTGAATCACAAGCATGTGACTTAAACGTCCACTGAAGAGAGAAAAAATAGCGGCAGATGAAAACATCACGTGTGGAGTGATGAGGAGACTGTAACATTCTTCATATTAATATGTGAAAGAAGCATGAAGGTCATAATTCCAAAATGTTTTTTACATTGTATTCCATCATTTGAAGTTTGACTGGCTCTCTTTAAATTCTGTCCTCTCGTTGCACTCACTTCTTCTGCAGCGGTTTAATGGCCCCTAACTGGAGAATTAGCAGCAACTGTTTATCTCGATGAACCACCTCCTAATATTCACGTAACTGTAGAGGATGGAAATGTGCATTAATTTGCATTTTCTTTGATGATTTTCTGGAAATTCAGTTGGCAAGACTTGGCTATAAAAGTTCAGAATGTTGGTGTGTTTGAGTGACAGTAACATTTAACTTAAAACAGAGAGAATATATATATATATATATATATATATATATATATATATATATATATATATGTGTGTGTGTACTTGGATAAAACCTATGAGATGTGATTATTGTTTGTCAGACCTTTCTTGGCAAAAAGAAAACTTACTCTTTACTGCCGAATGTAAATGTTGTTTTAAGCTGTTTGAACAAACGACCAGTGCTGTTGGTTGTTCTAGAGAGAAAAATTCTCAAAAGATCACATAGCCGGAGGGGCTCAGTCTATTTCTCTGCATGAAAACAATATCCAACTGTTAGCTGCGTGCAGAGAAGGACTTCTCAGTACATGTTTTTTTAAGGTTTATCTCTATTAAGCAGTTGGAGTGAATCAAAAGCCATTTTTTTTTATCACTTTGATTGTAGGTACACAAAAATAAACAAAGCTCAACCCGTTGTAGATTATACTGTAAAAAAATAGCCTCATCCTTTTTGCCACCTGAGTCATACCTTCACTTCCAGTGAACATCACTCCTTTGTCCACCTGAATATTACCCTTCAGTTTAGCTGCAGGTGTAGAAGTGAGACAGGTAGACGAAACAGATTCATCATAGCATCCAGTTTCTGTTTTGTTCTGTCCTCTAAGAAGAGCAATACATTCTAAATGTACAAGATGGAGATTTAATGCATGAAGTCTGTTGTTTCTCTCAGCTGCTAGAGACTTAAATTTACTTTCAGGTGAGAATAAATAAAGCCTCCTCATTCCAAGTGACAGAGTCCTTCTCGAGGCACGTTAACTGTCACCCCGTAGGATCCTTGGGATATAGACTTCTGATTGAAGAATTTTGCTTTGTGGTGTTTATTTTGGCTCTTGCATGATCATATCTCTCTATGGAATGCTCTAACTTATTCCTTTCCAATACTTTTGTTCTGTGGCATTTTTTTTAGCAAGGCCTTCTCACAAGTATGCTTAATCAAAAGCATAGTTGTGACTGACATAGGCTAAAAAATAAGCCCATTCATCATAAGAAAGGGACATCATTGTTTTGACGTCTGCTGATAATCAGGTCAGATGAAGTAGAGCTTGACTTGATCAAAACCAATGTAGAGCCTCATTTGTAACATACATACTCCATTAGTCACCTGACAATGAGCAGCCCCTACAGCACAAGCTTGCTGCTGTCATTTTGATAAACAGCTCAGTCTTGTAAATGCATGTGTGATACTATATTTTCCACTTGAGGAAACCTGTGCCCCCATAATCCTTTGGGGTGGAGTTTGTGTTTGGGTGCGGGTGCGGCCAATTAAAACTGTCAGCAAATTGCTGCGAATAATCCTTGTTCTATTTAATTCATTCAAAAGTGTGTGCGTTCAGCAAAGTGCTTGTGTGGCAGGTTGTGTGACCATTTTAAGCAAGTAATGGCTGTTATGCACCAGTTATGAGTCACTGCCACAAGCATACAACTCTGCAGTCTGGCTTCAGTTTTCCACTGTGCTATCCAGATATAAATAACGTACAACAACACTGAGCTGAAAATAGTACTGGACCCAAGACTATAGATTGTGTCTGGGAAGATTTAAGTTGAAATAACTGAACGTAAGGGAATTTGGGGTTCGTGTCCCACATTTAACATGGGAGAAGTGCTGGCCGTGGCCGAAAGTGGACACGGTGTCCATGTGCCGAACAATTAGCAAGCCCCCAATGGGGCGATTGGGGAAGCTTTGGTGACGATAGGGCAGAATCTGTTGGCGTACCCTTTCCTGTGAGGGGCGCTGTCGGGAACAATTGGGACGATTAGCAACCTTTCAATGTTAAATTTTGGGTGGGGGTCCCAAAGGTGAAAATTACCCAT